>OX608080.1:75725269-76029443 GCA_951509765.1 Sphenella marginata | reverse complement strand
GCATGTTAACAGCAAGAGTCATTCGAACTCAAATCTGTTGAAATTCAAATTAACTGCTTTTCGAGTTATGAATACAACAGCCTGCAAAAATCGTAATAATGAGTGTCTCTCGTTATTGTAGTCACGGTTGCCATAAGTTTAACCGAAAAATTGACCAAGAAGTTAAAAATAATTAGCAAAAAATGCCAAGCAGTACACACGCAGTCGCATTGAATTATCAGAGAAAGTAACAATTCAATTGTACTTATACTTGTCAGGGGATAAAAGTTTAAAAGTAAAATCCCGATATGCTGTTGAAAAGAAAATGCTCAAGAAATATTTTCCAAAAATTAGCAGTAGAAAATTAGAAGAGATTCTGACACAAGAAATTTTTCTTTAGCGTTTCGGCTCTACTCAATATCCACTCTACTTTTGAAGTAACTCCTGTGGAAATCCTGAACAAAATTTCAAAACAAACAATAAAAATAAATATTGTTTTGTACACGGCTAAAAGTTTTAGCCTAGACTTAAAACTTTTTGGGGCTACATATACACCTAGACCAGCATGTCTGCGTTCAAGTGTTGTTTGGAATTTCCAGTAAGATTAACTTCCTTTGAGTAATTTCATTATTTTTGTATGAAAAGTATGTGTAAAAACACAATAAAAATACTGCAGTTCAAAGTTAAGAACTTTGTGGAAAATTCATGAAAATTCAAGAAAATTCGATCAAAATTTCTAACTTTTCGGTAAAAGTTTTTAGATTTTTTTCGCGTATGCAGTTTGGTGGCCCGTTTAATTAATCTTAAGCCGCTAGAAGAATTACTCGATTTTTGGCAATTTTTTTTTTGGCCAAGTGCATTAAATTCCATACAAATGTATAAGCGTAATATTTTATATTGAAGAAAATGCTTTTGGTCGGCTTTGACAATTGAATGGGCTACAAAACTGCATACTCGAAAATAATCAGATTTTACCTGAAAGTTAGACATTTTGATGGAATTTTTTCGAGTTTTCTTGAATTTTCATGAATTTTCAGTAAAGTTCTTAACTTTGAGTTGAAGTACTTTTATTGTGTATTTACACATACTTTTAGTCAAAAATAATGAAATTAGTCTAAAGAAGTTAATTTTACTGGACATTCCAAAAAAACCCTTTGAACGCAGACGTACCGGTCTAGGTGTATGACCAAAACAAATTTTGTTTAGAATTAAATTTACTTTTATGTTTTTTTAAAAAATGTTAGGACGCGAACCGACGTGCCCCAAATCAGTGCGCAATGTTCTACCTACCGAGCTACGGCGCACTCATGAATTTTATGCGAAAAGTACACATATTCGCTGTGTATATGACTTTTGTTGTATTTTTGTTTATCCCAGTTAAGTTTTAAATCAAAACCGCAAGAAATTGAGAATTTTGTAGGTAGTTGAAAGGTTTGGAATTTATTACCAAAAAGTTTTAAAAATTGTGTAAACCAATAAATGGTTTAAAATTTAGGTTCAAATTTTTATCCGTGTAGAAAAAGGAATAAAAGTATGTATAAATATGCAATATGCAAAAATATAAATATGTATGTCTGTATTTACAGGTAATTCTTATTTACTGACACTTTGGCCAAAACCCCCCCCGAAATTTTTTTCTGGCTACGCGCCTGGTGTGTGATTATGGTAAGCCCGCCGCCGGTGGCTGCCCATCTCTGTAGCTTGACAAGCTATACCACCCTATGTTCTCTGCTTTCCACTACCAATGTACTTGGCCTTCATCCGATGGTGCTTGGTGCATGTCAAGTGCACCACTGAGAATTACTGCAGAATTACCTCATATGCCTTCGACTTAAGCCCTGTCGCATAATAGAAACCCTATAAAAATCCCCACAGTGTGCTTAAAGCGAATTATTTTGATGGAAAAATCACGACGAAAACGGTCTTTGGGGAAGTTTTAGGGACATTTTAAGTAACATTTTCCTGTTGTAACGAAAAATCCTAGCTGATTCCCTTCCGAGAAAAATCGAGTTTTCCATTTTTTATAGGCATTTTTTTATTTACCCACTGAATTTTTTTATTAATCCTGAAATATCACATAATTTTCAAAATACTGTGCTGGGAAAGGAGAAAAATCACTCTCTAGATGTCGGTCAACTTGAACATTAACAAATTATATCACCTATGTATATATGAGAATAGAGTAGTTATTCTAGTACAGACGTATATTTTTTTAATTTTCGCAAAGCTATGCGCTTTATCCTACGCAAACGTTGTAATACTCCCAAAAAGGATATGCTGCTTAATTTAAATTAGATGAGTGTAAAACAAGAGATATATTATCATACTATGGAAGTTATTTATAATATAAAAAACAGACTGCCGTTTTTTATATTATAAATAACTTCCATAGTATGAAAATATAAACATCAAGCGTGAAATTTAGTTATGAAGTAGAAATACAAGAAAGAGAAATTATTTCAAACTACCCAATTATAAAACTGAATCTGAAAAATAGCCTTTTTTTATAAGGGACTAAAATGTTTCAATGAACTACCGGAAACGGTTAAAAATTTTGACATTATTTATTTATCCTACGCAAACATTATAATACTCCCAAAAAGGATATGCTGCTTAATTTAAATTAGATGAGTGTAAAACAAGAGATATATTATCATACTATGGAAGTTAATATAAACAAGTAAGGAAGTCTAAGTTCGGGTGAACCGAACATTTAATACCCAGCGTTAGTTTCCAGAAAAAGGGGGCGGGTTTTTCGGGGGCGGGGATTTCGCCCATTTTAAAAACCAATCTATTCCCAGCCTAAACAATAGCGAATTTGGTGGGCGCGACTACGGCCCTTGCTTATAAAGCATTAACCGCTTACATGAGCCAAAAGTACTCAATCAATCTTTTCAATGGTGATACCATGTCCTATATATAACTTTGGAAAAGAAGGCGTGCCATGCCCATAACTTTTAACGTATTTTGTGAAATTTTTCGATGTACGGATATATGTGTCCATTAATCAATATTTACATAATTTTAAAACAGTGGGTGGTGGCACGCCCACGGATTTTATTATGTTGTTTGTCCCTATTTGAAGATCAGTTTTCATTGCAGATCTTTATGATACTTTCACAGTGGCTTGTTAATAGTGAAATGTTGATATTTTGTTTATTCACTTGTAGGCGGTGCCACGCCCATTTTCCAAAATATTACCAAAAAACCTTTAAACAACACTAATAACAGCATCAAGTGAATGAGTGTACTAAATTTTAGCATTATATCTTTATCAGTTAAACAGATATTGCATATTCCGGTTTCCTAACTCTCGTTTAGAGAACTTTAGTCCAAAAGTGGGCGTGGTCGTTCACCGATTTTTCTTATTTTCTATAGTAGTACTCTACATAAACATAAGATGCCTGGTACCTAGTTTCGTAAATCTATCTCACACCGTTCTGAAGTTATTAGCAGTCGAATTTGAAAATTGCGTGACTCATAAGTGGGCGGTGGCACGCCCACTTTCCAAAATTTTGCAAAAATAATGTAAAGAATATGAAAATTGATGTATGTACCAAATTATATTATTATAGCGGTATCACTTAATTAGATATGGACTTTTCAATATTTCCACCTCCTTTCAATATAACTTTTATGAAAAAGTAGGCGTGGTCGCTAAGCGATTTCGTTTATTTTCTATATCTGAATTTAACACAACAATAGTATGCCCTCTACAAAATTTCGTTGTACTAGCATAAACTGTGCTGAAGTTATTGAGAGTCAAAATTTGAAAATTTCTTCAAATATATGTGGGCGGTGCCACGCCCCTTTTAAAAAAAATTTTATAAAATCGGCCTTAGAACATCTAAATCAATACATATTGCAAATTTTATCATTGTAGCTGCTTCTGATATTGAATTAACCCGTTTTATACGTTTTTCGAAATTTTCGATATCGAACAAGTAAGGAAGTCTAAGTTCGGGTGAACCGAACATTTAATACCCAGCGTTAGTTTCCAGAAAAAGGGGGCGGGTTTTTCGGGGGGCGGGGATTTCGCCCATTTTAAAAACCAATCTATTCCCAGCCTAAACAATAGCGAATTTGGTGGGCGCGACTACGGCCCTTGCTTATAAAGCATTAACCGCTTACATGACCCAAAGTACTCAATCAATCTTTTCAATGGTGATACCATGTCCTATATATAACTTTGGAAAAGAAGGCGTGCCATGCCCATAACTTTTAACGTATTTTGTGAAATTTTTCGATGTACGGATATATGTGTCCATTAATCAATATTTACATAATTTTAAAACAGTGGGTGGTGGCACGCCCACGGATTTTATTATGTTGTTTGTCCCTATTTGAAGATCAGTTTTCATTGCAGATCTTTATGATACTTTCACAGTGGCTTGTTAATAGTGAAATGTTGATATTTTGTTTATTCACTTGTAGGCGGTGCCACGCCCATTTTCCAAAATATTACCAAAAAACCTTTAAACAACACTAATAACAGCATCAAGTGAATGAGTGTACTAAATTTTAGCATTATATCTTTATCAGTTAAACAGATATTGCATATTCCGGTTTCCTAACTCTCGTTTAGAGAACTTTAGTCCAAAAGTGGGCGTGGTCGTTCACCGATTTTTCTTATTTTCTATAGTAGTACTCTACATAAACATAAGATGCCTGGTACCTAGTTTCGTAAATCTATCTCACACCGTTCTGAAGTTATTAGCAGTCGAATTTGAAAATTGCGTGACTCATAAGTGGGCGGTGGCACGCCCACTTTCCAAAATTTTGCAAAAATAATGTAAAGAATATGAAAATTGATGTATGTACCAAATTATATTATTATAGCGGTATCACTTAATTAGATATGGACTTTTCAATATTTCCACCTCCTTTCAATATAACTTTTATGAAAAAGTAGGCGTGGTCGCTAAGCGATTTCGTTTATTTTCTATATCTGAATTTAACACAACAATAGTATGCCCTCTACAAAATTTCGTTGTACTAGCATAAACTGTGCTGAAGTTATTGAGAGTCAAAATTTGAAAATTTCTTCAAATATATGTGGGCGGTGCCACGCCCCTTTTAAAAAAAATTTTATAAAATCGGCCTTAGAACATCTAAATCAATACATATTGCAAATTTTATCATTGTAGCTGCTTCTGATATTGAATTAACCCGTTTTATACGTTTTTCGAAATTTTCGATATCGAAAAAGGGGCGTGGTTATGGTCCGATTTTACCCATTTTCAATAGCAATCTATTCTGAACCCAAATAAGTACGAATGCCGAATTTGGTGAAGATATCTCATTATTTGCTCAAGTTATCGTGTTAACGGACAGACGGACGGACAGACGGACGGACGGACATGGCTCAATCAAATTTTTTTTCGACCCTGATGATATTGATATATGGAAGTCTATATCTATCTCGATTCCTTTATACCTGTACAACCAACCGTTATCCCAACAAAGTTATAATACCCTTGTACTAGTACTAGTACGCTGGGTATAAAAACAGACTGCCGTTTTTTATATTATAAATAACTTCCATAGTATGAAAATATAAACATCAAGCGTGAAATTTAGTTATGAAGTAGAAATACAAGAAAGAGAAATTATTTCAAACTACCCAATTATAAAACTGAATCTGAAAAAATAGCCTTTTTTTATAAGGGACTAAAATGTTTCAATAAACTACCGGAAACGGTTAAAAATTTTGAACATTATTTATTCAAAAGAAGGTTATATGATTATGCGAAATCTGTGAATATAAAATAGATTCTCTGATTTGAACGGTTTTGTGGTGCATGTTTGAATTAAATTCGCTTCAACTAAATTCGACATATTTTAATCTTAATTTAAATACGTAAGGCATTAACTAGCAATCTAAAGAATGTGTTACAGTTAATTGCTATTATATTTTATTGCAATAATTTAAATTATTTTCTTTTCTTATTTTTTTTTAAATTATTTTATTTTATTACTTGGTGAACTAGTCTCTAAGAGTCGTAATAAATAAATAAATAAAATCCTTATTCTTTAAAGAAAGAAACCAAACAAAAACATAATTTTTATTATTGCACTATCAATATACGTATACATATTAAGACACATACATACGTATACATAATTTTAATGGTAGGATGCTACGCAAGGGCTGTAAAAAAACTACAGTGGAAAACGGGTCAGCAACCCGACGCATGTCCAGAGGGTAATTACGGCAGACCTGTTAAGTAATGATCAATAATCATAATGATTACCGGTTTGATGATTACTTTTTGGAAAAGAGTAGTAATGATTGATTACCAATTGTTTACCGGTTTCAATAATTATTCTAAAAAACAATCAAAACCCAATCATGATTTTTTAAGATTAAAAAAAAAGATAAAATAATCAAAAGTAATAAAAAAATGTTTTTGATTACCTTTGATTGTTTTTGATTATTTGGTTACTTTTGATTATTTTGGATTGTTTTGATTATTTTTTTCTATTGTTTGATAGATGGAAATATGCATAAGCGATGCATAAAGTTCGTTTTTATAAAAAATTTCTAGAATTTAAGAATATGCACACACATGTGTCGTCCTTTTGATTATTTTGGATTGTTTTGGTTATTTTTTGTATTGTTTGATTGATGGAAATATGCATAAGCGATGCATAGAGTTCGTTTTTATACACATTTTGTAGAATTAAGGAATATGCACACATATGTGTCGTCCATTGCATCGCCGCAGCCATCTTGAGAAAACCACGAAATACCCGTTTTTTTACAGTTGTAAAAAACAACAATTGACTAATTTATGTAAACACCTTTTAAAGGAGAACTGTGCAATATAACAAAATATCATATCATATGATCCAACTGGTTGTGCATGGTTTACTTCAAGCAAGAAATCAATCGGACATAAAAATACTCCCTAATGTACAGCAAAAAAAAAAATATATATATAAAATATAATAAAAAAAATCAAAAGTAATGAAAAAAGTAATGAAAAATTGTATTCTGATTACTTTTGATTAGTTTATTTTTTTTTATTATTTTTTAATTCTAATCAATTACTAATTGGAAATTTCTGAAAACAATTAAAATAATCATTAATGATTAAAAAAAGCTATTCAATCAATTGATTACTCAATTCTAATGGGAATTTAACAGGTCTGAATTACGGTAAGTGAAGTTTCCACTACAGAGGCTACGTTTCTTGAAAAGGTTAGTATGGAACTAAAGCAAAAGTTCGAAATGATGAAGTTCGAAATTGTTAAGTACTGGGGGTTAAAGTACGATGGCAGCAGTTAGTCCATACCCATTGAACGTTTCCTATTCAGGGTCGAAAACTTACAGAAAAGGCACGAGATCTCATCGGAGGACTTGTATGCTAATTTTCATTTGTTGCTGGACAGAACCAAGCAGGAATGGTTCCGGCTTTAAATGTCTGTACTAGACGAATTACTCTATTCACTTTTAAAACCCCTGTTAAGAAAATAGCATTAATAGAAATAATGAATTATTCAAATTAACTGATTTTCGAGTTATGAATACAGCTGGCAAAAATCGTAATAATGAGTGTCTCTCGTTATTGTAGTCACGGTTGCCATAAGCTTACCCAAAAAAATGACCAAGAAGTTAAAAAAAATTACCAAAAATTACCAAGCAGTACACAACGCAGTCGTATTGAATTATCAAAGAAAGTAGCAATTAAATTGTCAGGAGATAAAAGTTTAAAAGTAAAAGCCCGGTATGCTGTTAAAAAGAAAATGCTGAAGAAATATTTTCAATTATTTCTTGACCATGAAAATGTCATGAATAGCCAAGAAATTTTGACGTTCCGTTTAGTTTATTTATTTCTTACAGCTTATTCTTAGCCTAGCTTATGCCTATTTAAAATGTATAAAATTAAAATTATTAATTAGACTATTTAATCTAATCTACATAGGTATGTATTTACATCTTTGAACTGCTGTGTAGTGCTGGACTGTGACGAGCCTCCAGATCATCTCCAACAGGGAAGGTAGAAGTTATCTGTAGGATACAGGCCATTTACGCAAGTAAAGCGCGAAGGCAGCATCTGGACGGCGGTACAATGATTCAATCGAGTGATGTGTCTCAGTATGCGCTTCGGCAACTTTTCTTTTGCGTGTGCGTTGGAAGTACCGGCTCTGTATTACAGGATACAAGGCACGCATGCCCTGTTGTTGATGCTTTGGAAACATGCCTATTCAGCACTATATTGGCAGTGTTCTGCAGTAGTTATACAATTATTGCTTAAACTTATTTCCATTGCATGATTTTACATTATTTGACAGTTCATTATAATGTTTTAATCCTTTATAATACAGGTTACATTTGTCTGCTTCAGTTCTATAAGCAGGTATGTAGATTAAAATCATTTCTGCTTCGTGTATTTACAGAGTGCCTATCTCTATTATTAGTCCAAGAGCTGGCGACAAAAATCGACAAGAGTTTAGTAATGGCCCATAACTTAATATGGCGTAGTATTGAGGGTGTACATGAGTCAGCACCTACTCGTAAGGTCAGGTAGTGGAACACCTGGCGGCGGCACGCTTTGAAGTATGTAAAATTACACCATCCTCTACAAGTGTTTAGTAATATTTGAAAATTTGCAAAAAAGTAGTTTGTAGTATAAAAAAGTGGTCAAAGTGGTTAGACCGCATTATTGTGGAACGCTGCCAGTCAGCACCCTGTATAAGTTGTCGCTGGAACGATGTTGGTGCAAGAGCTTAGTAAAAACTGAAAATTGTCCTACTGCTTTATTATTATATATAATTTAATAAAAAAACAGTCAGATCACAAATTAATGGAACACAGGTAGTCAGCACTCGCTTAAAGTGCGGATACCGAACCGCGCGTTTTCGGAGCGGGTAGGGCTATATTGATTTGTTTGCTTTATAAAATTACAAATTGTAATTGAAAACATTTTTTCAAAGTTTAAGTAAAAACTAGGAAAAGGCACTTGCTTATTTTTTATTCACATGGCTCGATATGTAATAAAACTATGAGAGCTGTTGAACACTCTGTGTATTGAATTGTATAATTAATTTTTTTTATTGAATGTGTAGTAATATTTACTATTAAAATAGGTGTTTTTTCTTCTTAGCTGCATAATTTTTTTCTGCTTGTCAAGAGTAAATTTCAATGGAAAAGCAAAAACAAAATTTGACAAGCGAGTGAAATTGTAAGCACCTATAAATTAAGGTGCTTAGCTAAGCGGCGTTTATTCCTTTGAATTTCATAAAAAATTTCGTATTTTGACATGTTGAATTTTTTTGCCTTGACTGCATGAAGCTTCAGAATAAAAAACACCTAATATAAACTTACTGTGATTCAGAAGGCTGACTGCCTGAACTTGATTTTCTGAAACGCTTTCCCAAAGCTGTGAATTTTCTGTAGCACTGTACATGGTAACCTTCAATTTTATTTGGGGTTGACTGCAATACTACACTATCATAATTTAAATTATTATCACAACGAATACTTAATATTGCTTTGCATTTTGCAAGTTTTTCTCAACAAAAAGTATAACATTGTTAGATTCATATTGGAACGAATTTCCGTCGTCCCTTGTCAATTTTGGTTTTGTAGCAAACCGGTTTCGTCGATGCGACATCTTCAATGCTTTATTTCGTTCTGATTTTTGTCTATCCGTTGTCATGTATTAGACAAATATATATAGACAAAATCAGAACGAAATAAAGCATTGAAGATGTCGCATCGACGAAACCGGTTTGCTACAAAACCAAAATTGACAAGGGACGACGGAAATTCGTTCCAATATGAATCTAATATCCACCCTGTCGGAAAACACAACAACCAAACAAACGCAGTATAACATTGTTATCTTTTTGCAAGCAAATAACGCAGATAGGAGGCATTTTACACGCACGAGTTAAAGAAATCAAATAATAGGTACTAGGTAGGTGATAGGTAGCTAGTGAGATCAGGTGATTTGGTTGTTCTTCCTAATCAGCTGATGTTTGTTGATTTGGCATTTCGTTTATATCTGATTTGTAAACAAGTGTTTTGTTTTTGTTGTACAAGTAGTATGCATTAAATATTATTTTACATACTATGGGTACAGGTAATTGAATTGCGGCTTGCTTATGCATATATGCTTGTACGTATATACATAAGTAGGTATAACTACAGGTAAGTATATTATGTTTCAGTTATTGTAATTAATAAAATATAATAAAGAAAAGGAATATGTAAGTACATAAATATGTAGGTATGTTTGTAAGTGCTTATGTATATATGTTTATATATTGTATATATATATACATATATATGTACATTAGGGTGATTAATTATTTAGTATATAACATGGTGTATTATATTGATATTAAAAACAATGTTTTCAATTACAATTTGTAATTTTATAAAGCAAACAAATAATATAGCCCTACCCGCTCCGAAAACGCGAGGTTCGATATCCGCACTTTAAGCGAGTGCTGACTACCTCTGTTCCATTAATTTGCGATCTGACTGTTTTTTTATTAAATTATATATAATAATAAAGCAGTAGGACAATTTTCAGTTATTACTAAGCTCTTGCACCAACATCGTTCCGGCGACAACTTATACAGGGTGCTGACTGGCAGCGTTCCACAATAATGCGGTCTGACCACTTTGACCACTTTTTTTATACCCAGCGTACTAGTACTAGTACAAGGGTATATTAATTTTGTCCACATAACGGTACTATGTAACGGCACAACATAATCGAGTTAGATATAGAGTTCCATATATGAAAGTTCTTAGGTTGAAAAGAGGAATTGATTAAGGCATGTCTGTCCGTCCGTGTACACGATAACTTGAGTAAAAATTGAGATATTTGCATGAAATTTTGCATACAGGTTACTTTCTGGCCAAGGTAGGTTGCTATTGAAAATGGGCGAAATCGGATGATAACCACGCCCCCTTTTTCGATATCGAAAATTTCGAAAAACGTATAAAACGGGTTAATTCAATATCAGAAGCAGCTACAATGATAAAATTTGCAATATGTATTGATTTATATGTTCTAAGGCGGATTTTATCAAATTTTTTTAAAAGGGGCGTGGCACCGCCCACATATATTTGAAGAAATTTTCAAATTTTGACTCTTAATAACTTCAGAACAGTTTATGCTAGTGTAACGAAATTTTGTAGAGGGCATACTATTGTTGTGTTAAATTCAGATATAGAAAATAAACGAAATCGCTTCACGACCACGCCTGCTTTTTCATAAAAGTTGTATTGAAAGGAGGTGGAAATATTGAAAAGTCCATATCTAATTAACTGATACCGCTATAATAATATAATTTGGTACATACATCAACTTTCAAATTCTTTACATTATTTTTGCAAAATTTTGGAAAGTGGGCGTGGCGCCGCCCACTTATGAGTCAAGCAATTTTCAAATTCGACTGCTAATAACTTCAGAATGGTGTGAGATAGGTTTACGAAACAAGGTACCAGGCATGTTATGTTTATGTAGAGTACTACCACAGAAAATAAGAAAAATCGGTGAACGACCACGCCCCTTTTTGGACTAAAGTTCTCTCTTAGTTATGAAACCGGAATATGCAATATCTGTTTAACTGATGAAGATATGATGCTAAAATTTACTACACTCATTCACTTGATGATGTTATTAGTGTTGTTTGAATTTTTTTGGTAATATTTTGGAAAATGGGCGTGGCACCGCCCTCAAGTGAATAAACGAAATATCAACATTTCACTATTAACAAGCCACTGTGAAAGTATCATAAAGATCTGCAATGACAAACAACATAATAAAACCCGTGGGCGTGCCACCACCCACTTTTTTAAAATTATGTAAATATTGATTAATGTAAACATATATCACAAAATACGTTAAAAGTTATGGGCATGGCACGCCTTCTTTTCCAAAGTTATATATAGGACATGGCATAGCCCTTGCATAGATCGATTGAGTACTTTTGGCTCATGTAAGTTGTTAATGCTTTATAAGCAAGGGGCGCGGCTGCGCCCACCAAATTAAAATAGATTGGTTTTTAAAATGGGCGAAATCGGATGAAAACCACGCTCCTTTTTCTGAAAACTAACGCTGAGTATTTAATGTTCGGTTCACCCGAAGTTAGACTTCCTTACTTGTTATACTACAAACTACTTTTTTGCAAATTTTCACAATTTCCTTACTTGTTATACTACAAACTACTTTTTTGCAAATTTTCAAATATTACTGAACACTTGTAGAGGATGGTGTAATTTTACATACTTCAAAGCGTGCCGCCGCCAGGTGTTCCACTACCTGACCTTACGAGTGGGTGCTGACTCATGTACACCCTCAATACTACGCCATATTAAGTTATGGGCCATTACTAAACTCTTGTCGATTTTTGTCGCCAGCTCTCCGACTATATGTTTTTAATAAATTTCATTGTATAGTAAAAAAGCTGTTGTTTAATACTTAACCAATTTAGAGAAGACAGCATGTCCCTTATGGGTGTGTCATAACGTTTTTTGAGAATAAACCTCATTGCTCGGCTCTGTTGCGTTTGCAGTTTATATATCTGACTATCTCGCATTATAAAAAATATTGTAGGACAGTAAATAAAGTGAGGTTCGATTATGGATCTATAAACCATGACCTTGTATCTTTTACTTAAAAATTTGCAGGTTCTTTGCATAAAGTAAATTTTTTTGGCTATTTTACCCATTGTGTAGTCAACATGTTCATTAAAGTTTAGTTTCTCATCTTTTTTTACTCCTAAGTATTTGATTGTGTTGACTTTCTCAATTGCTTCGTGGCTTATGCTTAGGTTTCGCATCTCACTATTTTGGAAATTCCGTCTGGATATAACCATAAACTTAGTTTTGTTGACATTCACTTTTAGTCTGTTGACACATAACCAGTCGTAGACCCGGTTTAGGTCTTCCTGTAGTTTATCGTATATTTCAGTTACATTGTCTCCACTAAGCATTAGTAGTGTATCATCAGCGAACAGTTTGATATCGCAGTGTTTTATAGAACTAGTTATAACATTAATATATATGTTGAACAATATAGGTGCCAGCACTGACCCTTGCGGTAAGCCAATAGGCATCTCTCTTTTGTTTGATAAGGAAGATCCAATGATTGTCGATTGATATCTATTCGTAGTGAAATCTTCAAACCACTTAAGCTCCGATCCTTTAACACCGATATTGGCCAACTTTTTTAGTAGCAGGTTTTGGTCAATTGTCTCAAATGCTCGTTTTAAATCCAAAAATACTGCTATTATATGTTTGTTTCTGCTCAAGTCTTCTTTCCAGTTAGCTATCACTAAATTCAAAGCACTTTCACAAGAGTCATTCATCGTCACACTGCAGCGTGTTTATTGGCCTAATTTCGTCAGCCCTAATGGTATTTTTGACTTTCTGTATTGGCACAACTATAGATGATTTCCATATGTTAGGGACCACACCTTTTTCCAGGCATTCATTTACAATTTGGGTATAGAAAAATCCAGTATAAGTTATTGAGTCTTTAACGACTCCTTCTGATACTAGCTTTTTTCCTCCAATTTTATTTTTAAACCTACTAACTATTTCAAGTATCTCATTTGTACCTATTTTCTTAAATTTGAATACCCGAGTGCAATTTTCTCCCGCCAAAGTGTTGGTGGGACTGACGGGAACAACTGGAATATTTTGGTTGATTTCTAAAATGCTGTCAATAAAGTAGTTATTTAAAGCCTGTGCTATTTCGTTTTCCTCTGTATACATTTGGTCGTTTATTGTTATTTTACTTATAACATTATTTTCCTTTCCCATCGATATGCAGCTTTTTAGGTGTTTCCACATAGCCTTGCTATCACCAAGATTATGAGTAATTTTAAGTTCCATATACTTAGCTCTTTTTACCTTGATAAGCCGCTTGTATTTCCGCTTGGTACTATTATATTCAGTCCATTCCCCAGTTGTCTGAGCCGTTTTGTATAAGTCGAATTTATGTTTGTTTAAGTTTGCTAGTTCGGAGTCATACCACTTGTTCATAAGCTTTACAATAATTTCTTTGGAGTGTGTTAGCGTGTTCATTGCATTCGAAAGTGTATTTTATTGCAACGTGACCTTATTTTCTATACTTAGGTTCTCAAATTATTCAAAGTTAGCATGTTGAATAATTGCAATTTGCCGCTTTTTAAATGAACTTCAAGTTTATTTTATTATATTTCTTGTTATTATTTTTCCGAAACTTCAGTTTTTCTTCAAGAAATAAAGCGACAACTATTTATTTCTTGCCAAAGCCAGATTTGCGCAGTTCGCTTTTTTGTAAAAAATTTCCAGAAATTAGCCGTAGAAAAGTAGAAGAGATTCTGACACAAGAAATTTTTCTTAAGCGTTTCATAAGTGCCATTTTATATGGAGTTTTTGGATTTCTTTTGAACAGCGTAAAGCCCTAAAAAAGAAAAATGTTCTCCAATCCCAAAGGAGGAACGACCAAGCACGTTCATTGATGCATTAAATAATTGTTCCTTGTCTTTTTTCCCTATGGTATATCGATATGTATATAAAAATTGCTGCAACGCTTACAGTTTCCGTTACTCCTTCCGTACGGTCTTTCTCTTCCCTTCGAAGGTTAAAAACTTATCTAAGAAGTACAATGGGGCAGGAGAGTGTGGCTCTACTCAACATCCACTATACTTTTGAAGTAACTCCTGAAGAAATTCTAAACAAAATTTCAAAACAAACAAGAAAATAAATATTGTTTTGTACACGGCTAAAAGTTTTAGCCTAGATTTAAATTTTTTTGGGCCTACTTATACATTTCTTGAATTTTCAACGAAGTTCTTAACTTTGAGTTGCAGTATTTTTATAGTGAATTTACACATACTTTCACTTAAAAATAATGAAATTAGTCTAAAGAATTTAATTTTACTGGAAATTCCAAAAACACCCTTTGAACGCAGATTTACTGGTCTAGGTGTATGACCAAACAAATTATTTAAATTTTAAACCGAAAATGTTAACAATTTTTTTTTTTTTTTTTAATGTTTGGACTCGAACCGACGTGCCCCAAATCAGTGCGCAATGCTCTATCTATCGAGCTACGGTGCACTCATGAATTTTGTGCGAAAAGTACACATATTCGCTGTGTATACGACTTTTGTTGTATTTTTGTTTATGCCAGTTAAGTTTTAAATCTACACGGCAAAAAATTTAGAATTTGTGAAGGTGATTGAAAGGTTTGGAATTTATTACCAAAAAGTTTTAAAAATTGTATAAGCCAATGAATGCTTTAAAATTTAGGCTCAAATTTTTAGCCGTGTAGAAAGAGAAAAATTTCAAATAAATAAAAGTATAAATATGTAATATGTAAAAATATAAATACTTATATGTGTGTATTTACAGGTAACTCTTATTTACTGACACTTTGGCCGGATACCAATATAATTTGGGTAAGAAAATCTTTTTTTTTGTTAGTTTTTTTTAGTTATATACATACTCATGTGATTAGTGAAGTGAAGTAACTCAATAAAGATTTTTTTTGAATTTTCGAGTAAAGTCGGGTTACCAGAAGCCTTAATTAAAATTTTGGAAATTCCGAGAAATCACCATTAGCGAGGTTTACCGCGTGGCTGGGAGGCGCCTTGCAGCTTTCCATGCCACAAACGAATCAAATCAACATATGCGGAAACATTAAGATATTGGTAGTACGAATCACTAATGCGGATATCCCATGAAAGCTCGGTTTGGGGTTCAAGTACTATTATTTTCAAAATAACATAAATTATTTAAAATTTCTAGAAGAAAAAAAAGAAGCAGCAGAAGAAAAAAAAAGACTGCAGCAGTAAGATCAAGCAAATGGCGTAGTCTTCTAAGAAATAATCCAATAAAATTATGCGAATTCCAAGAAAAAGATGCTGAGCGCAAACGCATGTACCGCCAAAAATTGAATGCAATGCAAATGGTGGATCCTATACTAAAGGACAAAATAAGAGCTGCAAATGCTGATCGTCAAAGATCCTTCCGAAAGAGGAAGGCGGACGTAAAAGCAAGAGCTTTATCCAAAGCCTATAAAAGTAAAAGAGCATTAACAAAAGCTGAAAGATCATTACCTATGAACTCGTTCAAAAAAGAAGAAGTTGTTGCAAGTCTGCATAAGAAATATGTGCAACCAAAACTCATTTCAAATAAGCGAAACTGTGGTAAAATTGATGAAAATGTGCAGCTGATAGGTTCCTTTTTTAAACGCGATGACATTTCCGTACAAGCAGCAGGTAGAAAACACACTTTGTTATCAAATAATGGCGGTATCCCTCTTGCGAAACGTTTAATGTGTGTGTGTGCAAATACCACGCAAATTTTTCTTTCTTATTGAAAGGCATGAAGACAAAAGTACCGTCATTTCCAGTAAAATTCGATGAATTCTTAAAGGCTGCATGCTGCGACATTAATAGGCGAGTTGTAGATAATCGAATGGTATTGAGCTACCTACTCGCATGCTACATTGGAGGATTTGGTTAGTGAATTAGGATCGCAATTGCCAGCCTTCAAACTACATTTCTTTATTAAACGATTTCAACAAACGTACTTTTTACAAATTGACTTCGCTGAGAATTTCAGACTTACTACACAAAACGAAATCCAAACAGCTCATTACAGCTATGGTCTAGTAACTCTATTCACATGTGTAGCATGGCTTTCTGGCATTATAAAATCTTTCACTGTTATTAGCGATAAACGTACACACAACAAGCATGACGTATATTATTTCATAACAAAGATAATAGAGGAAATAGTAAACACAGAAACTATTTCAAAAATCTTGATATTCTCTGACGGTTGCGCCAGTCAATTTAAAAACAAATATATAATGAGAAGTATTCCAGACTTCGTTTAACAGTTTAAGGTAAAATACCTATATGGAATGGAATTTCTTCGCAACATCCCATGGAAAAGGAGCTGTCGATGGTATTGGTGCAGCAATTAAACGTAAAGTTTGGGAAGTGGTACGAACTAAAAATGATGTTCTTCAAAATGCACATGACTTTTATATTTGCGGAAAAAACAATATAGCTTCAATTCATTTAATTTTTCTTGAATCTGAAGAAATAGAACAATTTTCGAAAACACTAGATGAGAAATGGAAAGATATAAATAACATTAAAGGCATAAAGTCTTTACACTATTTTTCTTTTGCCGAAGGAAATTTGTGTTTGAGAGCCGCTCACACTGTAATTTCGAAAAAATATAAAATAAAGATATGAAACTACTAACTACTACTATTAGAACTTAAAAATATAAAATTTTTATTTAAATTTTGCGTTGCTTTTCCTGCTAAAATAAGTTAACGATCTGTAGATCCTAGGAAATAGCTGTAAAATTTTGTTAAAACAAGTAAGGAAAGGGCTGTCTTTATACCTTTCATGAATATGCACAACTTTTCTCAGTGTCCGCTCCTTACTTACAATTACTTACAAACTCTCCCAAACTGTTAATTTAAAAATACATAGCCAAACCACATTTATCGGAGCAATCGGTAATATGGGAGCTATATGTTATGTAAGTCCGATCTGTATGATTTTCACTACACACATTACTCATATAATAAGTACCAAACCTGCAAGATTCTACGTTTCTAGCTTGCTATTTGCAAAATTTATAGTCCAAAACCCATTTATCGAAACTATCGATTATATGGGAGCTATATGTTATGTTGGCCCGATCTAGGTGATTTTCACTACACACATTACCCATATAATATGTACTAAACCTGCTCTAATAGCTTTTTAATTGCAAGAGTTAGAGGCCAAAACCCGTTTATCGGAACAATCGATTGTATGGGAGCTATGCGTTGTATAGGTCCGATCTTGCTGGTTCCGACAAATGATTAATCCTATGCAAAATTTCATCAAGATATCTCTAAAACTGAGGGACTAGTTTGCGTTCAAACAGACGGACGGACAGACGGACGGACGGACGGACGGACGGATATTTCTAAATCAACTCAGCTCGTCGCCCTGATCATTTCGATATACTTAATGGTGGGTCTATCTCTTCTTCTTCTCATACTTACAAACATCGGACCAAAGTTATAATACCATTTCATGCTCATGAAAGGTATAAAAACATTGTTATATGTATATAAAATATGTAACGTCCGCAACGTAACGTCCGAACAAATAAATATGAGTTTTACTTACTAACTATTAGACTTAGATTAATTTTGTAGTCGTTTTTGAAAACCTTTTAGTTTTCTCTTCAAAATACTACTAACGACTTTTTACCTGTTATACCGTAAAATTCTGAGATAATTGCAGTTTTATAAGCACACCTAAAAAATACTTCCATTTTAAGTAACGTCCGTATACAAATTTAGATAGTCAACACATGGCATTAAACAAATTTATAGTTGTGACTATATTGATTTTATCAGGGGCGGCTTAAAATTCTTCCCTTGTCTTATATTTAATAATTATTTTACTGTTCTTCTACCTAAAAAATTTAAAATACCTCAGACCGTAACGTTCTCAACGCCAGGAAATACCCATATGCATGAAAAGTTAACAAAAGAAAATTTTTTTTATTTACTTTTGAAAGCCTGTTGGCTTTTGACATGCATTCTAAATTACACTTTAGAGAAAAATAAATGCAGCACGTTGCTGGATAATAAGTTTTATTTTTGAATAGGAATAGCCTTTGGGATTTTCCATTTGGCTGTGCCCAGGCATATGGTATTGTTTTGTCAAGTTATATGCAGAATTGGACGAATTTTTAAGCATGCAATATATTGAAACACCACTGTAAGTCAAATTAATATTCGACTTCATTTATAAATTGTTGTCGTACTATCGTAAGCACATGCTGACAAACATACATACGTACATATGTACCTACACAAAGTGTGAAGTGTAAGGAAGCTAAAAGCGAAGCTCCTAGCAAAAAATAACACAAAGAAACACAAAAAAGAGCGCAAATCACTTATAAAAAACTATTGCCACGTAAGTTTTTCTGTTACCGTAGCGTTTTTGCAGTCCTTGAAAAGCGGTGTTTGCGAATATTTTAGCAAATTTGTATAAAATACAAATTTTCATACAAATTTTTCTATTGTTTTCGCTTTCGCATATTGGAAGGATTGCACAAGCGAGACGGTATATATATAAACTAAACATTTACAAAGTGTCAAATACAGCTGATCTTGTCACCCAAAGGTGGGGCCAGATCAGCGAGGCAGCTGACGTTTGGCAGTGCTGCCAAGGTAGCAAAGACACAACCCTTTGTTTCGGCCACTAGGGGTGGGAATAAATTAAGAACCAACCCATTTGTCTTTCGGCCACTAGGGGTGGGAATAAATTAAGGAAAAATAAATAAACAGCTAAAATAAAATAAACAAAAAAGTTAATATAACCAAATAATAATAAAATTAATAACTATACTACGAAAAATAATAATAAAATAAATACTTTTAAAGAAAATAAAATAAAATTTAACTAATAATAATTAAAACAATATAAAATAAGATAATACAAATAAAATTTAGAGTGTCTACTACCACAAAGGGGATCGTTGCGGGACTCGCCAAGGTGATAGCGGACACCGCGGCGGTCACCGAAATGGACGGGGTGTCTGTACCGCTAGTCGGGGAGAATGAAGGGGACGTAGGTAACCCCTTCGTGAGGCGGTCGAGACTAGGGCACTCGCCCCCTCGTTCAGCTCCTCAAATATCGGGCAGGCCTATGTCCGCGCGGCCGGAGTCTGCGCTGGCGCTCGAGGGCAGAGAAGAAGACGACCAGGCGTTTCAATCGCTAGGAAGGCTTATCGGAGAGCTGAAGGAAATAATTGGAAGTGGAAAGCGTTCCATTAACCAAAACCTTAAAGATTTAATAAAGGCGATCTCTGTGTCTTACGATGAGGCAGCAGAAAACTTCATGGGAGAGAAAAGGGGAGTGGACTCCAATCAGTCCCAGACGTCACCGTCACTGAGCCAGCAGCCACAGCAACAACGCGCTAAACGGGGGCGAGAACGCGCTCCTGGTGGAACACCTTCGCCACAGAAAGAGCCAAAGAAGCAAAAGGATGCGCAAAAACCAGCATCTAAGTACTCTGATGTGGTAGCAGCCAAGGTCTCGAAAACAGCGGGACCACCAGGGCAAGGAGCAGCATGGCAAACGGTTCAGAAAAAACGCCCAAAGCTGCCCGACCCGACGCCATTGTCATTAAGTCCACGGGAGGGTGCTCGTATGCGGACATTCTAAAGGCTGTAAAAACCGAGGAGTCTGTTAAAGAGATGAGTACCATGGTTCGCAAGATCCGTAAGACCGCGAAAGGTGAGTTGTTGTTCCAGCTAACCAAGCAGGCAGAGGGCAGCACCGCTAAGCTGCAAGCGGCAGTAGGGCAAGCCTTGTCTGGTAAAGCCGAAGTCAAGTCCCTGACGGAAGAGACCCTATGCGAGATCCTAGAGACTAGAGAGAAGAGACTAGATGACAACAAGTCTCCTGGTCCAGACTGCGTGCCCAACAAAGTACTGAAGGTGGCGGTTGATTATAAGGCGTCAACGTTCGCGAACTTATTTACTGCATGCCTAGCTGAGGGGACATTCCCTTCGATTTGGAAACGCCAAAATTTGGTGCTGCTGCCGAAGCCTGGAAAAAACCTGGCGGAGCCATCCAGCTACAGGCCCATTTGCCTGCTCGACTCGGCAGGCAAAATTCTTGAGCGAGTAATCTACAATCGTCTAGAAAAAGAAATAGAAGAGGTGGGTGGCATATCTGTACAACCAGTTTGGGTTCAGAAGAAGCAGATCCACCATAAATGCAGTGAACGTGGCTAGAGATACCGCTCAAGATGCAATAAGCGGCACACGCTGGCTCGAGGGATCTAAGGAATACTGCCTTATCGTGACCTTAGATGTAAAGAACGCATTCAGATGCGCTAACTGGGCGAAAATTCTGGATACCCTAGACAGGGTAGGTATATCCTATTATCTGAGACGCATAATCCGCAGCTATTTTGAAGGACGTCTGCTGCAATACGAAACGGCAGATGGCACGGAAAAGCTCCATGTCACAGGCGGGGTTCCTCAAGGGTCCGTGCTCGGCCCATTACTATGGAACATCATGTACGACGGAGTGCTGCGACTTAAAGTACCTAATGGAGTTAAGATTATCGGATTCGCGGATGATATCGTATTGATTGTTACTGCCAAACACTTAAGTGATATATGTGGAAAAACTAATGTAAGCATAGCCAGCGTTCAAACATGGCTCATGCAACATGGACTACAGCTTGCGGAGCACAAAACAGAGGCGGTGCTAGTATCAAGCAGGAAAAAGGTAGAGCAGGTCACGATAAGAATCGGAGACCATGACATTGAAACAATGCCTGCAGTTAAGTATCTGGGAATCATGATAGACAGGAGGCTGTCTTTCAAAACGCATTTAGAATACGCTAACGAGAAAGCAGCGAAAACCATATCATCGTTATCGAGGATAATGCTAAACGCACGAGGTCCAAAGCAAGGGCGGCGTCAGCTACTGGCAGGCGTAGTGAAAAGCCAACTCCTCTACGGGGCACCGGTATGGCAGCACGCCATGGAGTATCAGTCGTACCTACGCGGGGTGAAGTCGACCTATCGCTTGTGTGCTCTCCGAGTTTGTAGCGCGTTTAGAACGGTATCAGACGATGCCGCACTGGTAATCTCTGGCTTGTTCCCAATTTACATATTGGCAAAGGAAGCAGCCACAACGTTTGAGGATAGAAACTCGCGGTCCGAAGCACGCGAGATTAGTATTCAAAATTGGCAAAACAGATGGAACCTATCGAATAAGGGGCGCTGGACATACCGCTGTATACCAGATATTAAAGCATGGGTAACGAGAACACACGGGGAGGTAGATTTTTATCTGACCCAGTTCTTAAGCGGCCACGGATGCTTTAAAGAATACCTTTATCGGTTTAAGCACGAAAGCAACAACGTATGCGATCACTGTGGAGGCGAGGCAGTGGAAGACGTCTACCACGTGTTCTTCGAATGCCCCAGATCGTACAGCTTTAGAAGTAAACTACGCAGCATAGCCGATGAGGACTACACTCCCGAGTCGCTGGTTGGTCACATGCTACGAAGTAAACAAAAATGGATGGCAGCGTGTGAGGTAATCGCAGAAGCCATGAAGTGGCTTAGAAGTTTGGAACGGCTGCGCCGCAGCAGGGAAGACTGAAGGAAAGCAAACAAACACGACAAACAATAGGCGGGTTGGAAACACGGCCTTCCAACCGGCCAGTTTAACAAACCTATATCAGAGGCGCAGATTGCAGATTGGAGATTCAGCCTCTCCACTGCATTGACCTGCAAACACAATTTTAAGCGTACGTAAGTATCTCAACGTACATAGGTGGAAACACGGCCTTTCAACCACCTAGTTTAACAAACATATACCAGAGGTGCAGATTGCAGATTGGAGATTCAGCCTTTCCACTGTATTGACCTGCAAACAAATTTTTAAGAGTACGTAAGTATCTCAACGTACATAGGTGGAAACACGGCCTTTTAACCACCTAGTTTAACAAACATATACCAGAGGTGCAGATTGCAGATTGGAGATTCAGCCTCTCCACTGTATTGACCTGCAAACAAAATTTTAAGAGTACGTAAGTATCTCAGATGCGGGTGGAAACACGGCCTTTCAACCGCCCGGTCCACGTGACACAAACCAGAAGGAGCAGATTGGGGACGCGGCCTCCCCACTGCATTACCTTGTAACTGAATATGTTGCGAGTATAATTGATTACTTATAAACGTACTGAATTATTATAGATGCGGGCCGGAAACACGGCCACTCCAACCGGCTAGATGCAGAAGAGCTAGTGAGACAGAATAAGCGAGTAGATGTAGTGTAAGTATGTACATGCCTATATAGCTATATCTATATACATATCTTTGGTAGTAGGACAAGAACGACTTTCTTTGATCAATATGATCAATACTCCAGACTGGATGAATGAAAAATCTAACAAAAGATCCCCAGCTAAGAACTGAAATAGTACAGTAACGCTGACCAACTGACGTTGAGACATGTGCTCAAACCACCTCCCGACGGAATACTTAACGGTAGTACCGGGGGGATCGGTACATGACGGTAGGAGGTTTAGTGTGTTAAAGTCATACACTGACTATGAGGCTTTCGATGCTTCCTCCTCTGAAAAAAAAAAAAAAAAAAAAAAACCTACCTAAGATTACTGCAGGCAGATAAAATATTACTCTCGTATATATGTATGTTGGTTTGGTTAGTTTTTTTTTGCTGCTGAGATTTCTCATTTAACTTATTTTTCTTAATTTTCTTTACAATCCCTCAATGGGCTACGTACTCCTATGAAATTCTCTTTTCTTAGAAATACGTATACACATATGCCTATATACATATATATACTTTTTATAGAGTTCAATGAACCCATGTAATATTTAAAGTTGGGATAGGTCAGGATTTGTTAGGCAGAAATACTAGGGTGACACATTAAGTCATTAGTTATTTAAGATATTTTCTGTTCATTTCATATACATAAGTATAAATATCAAACTTTAGTTTAGTTTTTTCTTATCTCAATGGATTGAATTTGTATCAAGAAATATTGTAATCAATATGGAATTTTGAGCTTCGTTACTAAATTGGTCTGATATCTGAGGGGAGGTATGTAGGTAATAAAAAGGGGCTTTATAACAGCGAAAAAGCCATGGAAGGGCGGGTTAGGAGCAGCTGATAACATCATCCATAATGCTGCTTGGCTAAGTGGTTGTTGCAACAGTGGTAAGTGGCTAACGATGAAGTAAGCTTTGGAGGATTTTTTTCGTGTGTGCAAGGAAATATATTTTTTATCTGTTCAGGGCATGATTTCGCAGTTTGGTTCGTTGGTCGTTAAAAAGATCCCACGAAACTGAAGCTCTGGGTATAAGCGAGTGCACACGCCTCGGCCAGTGGACATAAAAACAAATTGTGAAATGTGTATAGGGATACACCTTGACATGATCCTATGAAGCAGCTAACATCGTTTGGTGATTTTTATAAGACGGATGGCGCTAACGATGAAGTCCAAAATGCCGAAACTCATATTCGGCTTTGATATAGAGACTCTCGCTGACCTCAAGACAGAGTGCAAACGGGCGGAGAAGCATCTAGAGGACTTGGAAAGGCTGATCGGTCAAATGCATGGTGGAGATTCGGCAGGCCATGGTGGAGTCACGAAAATAATAAATCGGCTGCGCTATAATATTTGGCGTGTTCCAGTTAAACACAAACCCAGACCTGTATAAAATTTTGCATGTAAATGCAACAACAACGCTGTGGTCTTGATATTTTTCTGGGTCAGTTTCTGATCCGTAGTAGCAGATTTTTTTTGTAGTAGATTTTTTGACAGCCAACCCTTATTTGCTTAGTGGCACAAACATGCATATGTATACACACTTATTTACAAAAACAACTCTCATGCAGCTGACCCGCATCGTTCCTGTTAAATTATGACCGTGACCCGACCCAGGTCAGCAAACTGGAACGCAACTATTATGTGTGTTGGTCTTGTTGTAAACAAAATATACCGCAAAATCCAACAACAAAATACATTCAAACCATAGCACGGGTTTACGTACATATGTAAATATGTACATTGTACAAACAACAAGACCAACACACTTAACAACATACAGACGCTTGTCATAAGAAATTTTGTGTATACAGTTGGCAAGAGCAAATAAGCAAAAGGGAATTAATTGAAGTGGAGACAAATACATTGTGACGTCACAGGGCATCATAGCTTAGTGTTAGAATGTTCTAACAGCGGCTTTGGTGCAGACACGGGTTCATATCCCAGTGTCCGAAAAGGGATCTGATGATGAGCTTGGAAACTCTGAAACATGTAATCCTATCCACCGCTGTTGATTTTTCTTTGTAATTTTTTTCCAATTATCAATTTTTCCCAAAAACTGATAATATTAATTCGCTTAGAATTATTGTTAACTGGTCTCGAGCTTGCTCAAAACTTAAAAATTTGTATCTTTTAGTAATTTCACATACTAATTGAATAGACTTTACGCATTACCAAATGTAACTCTGTGCAAAAAACAGCTCTGAAAATCCGGTGATTACAGATTTTATCTATTGTTGTTACACATTCGCCACTTGTATGTATTCACAATGCTCAGAATATTAGAACAACATAAAATAAAAAGATAATAAAATTTTTGAAAAGAGTACCTTCATATCAGACCTGTTAAATTTCGAGTACAATTACTACTCATTACAATTACTTCATAAAGTATTTGTAATTAAATAGTAATTGCTTTTCAGCTGAGATTAAATTAGTACTCGAGTACAACTACTTGTAATTGAATAGTAATTGGAATTACCATCAATTACCAAAATTAATTGAAAGGAGTTGAAAGTAGTTGACAAAGTAGTTGAAGTACTTTTGCCAATTACTTTCAATTATTTTCAATTACTTTCAAGTACTTGATACCATTTTTATGTATTTCCAAAAATTATTGTATTTTTATTTATTTGATTTCATTTTATATAAATAAATCGGAATAATGAACCGCTTATTTTATTTTTTACCAAGTGGTAGCTTTTTTTATGACAGCCTAAATGAACTTTACATATTGTCGAAATGCCTAATGCGCTTTTATAAATGCAGCTTGAACCCTACATAACACCGCCAGCTGTTAGAATCGCAAATAAATGGCAATAAATCTACTATTATATAGCGCCATCTACCGTAATATAACTCTTTGGAGGGCCAATATAATAATATGTTGGAAAAAATACGAGCTGATATCTCATCAGCTAAGTACAGCCAGAACAATATGGTAAATTTCTATTCATTGGTTGATTTTTTTTTGGTTCATGGTTTTTTAAATCATTCAGGTTTTTCAAAAGTGTAACGCTTTGTGTAAGAAGTGTTCCTATCCAAAGTCCTCAGAAGTGGTAGTTCGCGTTTTAGGCTGTTCACTTGTTGTCCCCGTAGTAACCCGGTGGAACTCATTATACGATGCGGTTAAAAGGTTATTGCAGCATAAGGAAGAACTGGGACACCTGTGCTGTGAAGTAAATGTGCCGCAAATCCACTCAGGGGACTTGAGGTACCTGGAGTCATACGTTGCGTTAATGGAGCCGGTAGCTGCAGCGCTTGACTTTATGCAGGGGCACAAAGAAGTTAAATATGGCTTCCTTATACCGACTCCCATGACGCTGAGCAATAAGCTAATTAAATTTAGCGAAAATAAGGAATTCGTGATATTCCGCCCGCTCGTCATAAATTTGAAAAAAAAAATTGAGAGAAAGGTTTGAGCCATATTTTATTCTAGCTCCAGAAGCGAATATTGCAGTAGCTGCAGCGGTTTTGACTCCAGGTATTAAAAATAAGTGGATCAAAGTATTACAACGCACAAATCCGGCCATGACAGTCGAGCGAGTGAACCGGATCGTCATTCAGAGCATTACTGAGTCTCTTAGTAAGGATAATCTTTCGTTTAATTTTGAAAATAAATTAAAACGAAACGAATATGATGCGTTATTTGACTACGATACGAGTCGCTGGTTGGTCACATGCTACGAAGTAAACAAAAATGGATGGCAGCGTGCGAGGTAATCGCAGAAGCCATGAAGTGGCTTAGAAGTTTGGAACGGCTGCGCCGCAGCAGGGAAGACTGAAGGAAAGCAAACAAACACGACAAACAATAGGCGGGTTGGAAACACGGCCTTCCAACCGGCCAGTTTAACAAACCTATATCAGAGGCGCAGATTGCAGATTGGAGATTCAGCCTCTCCACTGCATTGACCTGCAAACACAATTTTAAGCGTACGTAAGTATCTCAACGTACATAGGTGGAAACACGGCCTTTCAACCACCTAGTTTAACAAACATATACCAGAGGTGCAGATTGCAGATTGGAGATTCAGCCTTTCCACTGTATTGACCTGCAAACAAATTTTTAAGAGTACGTAAGTATCTCAACGTACATAGGTGGAAACACGGCCTTTTAACCACCTAGTTTAACAAACATATACCAGAGGTGCAGATTGCAGATTGGAGATTCAGCCTCTCCACTGTATTGACCTGCAAACAAAATTTTAAGAGTACGTAAGTATCTCAGATGCGGGTGGAAACACGGCCTTTCAACCGCCCGGTCCACGTGACACAAACCAGAAGGAGCAGATTGGGGACGCGGCCTCCCCACTGCATTACCTTGTAACTGAATATGTTGCGAGTATAATTGATTACTTATAAACGTACTGAATTATTATAGATGCGGGCCGGAAACACGGCCACTCCAACCGGCTAGATGCAGAAGAGCTAGTGAGACAGAATAAGCGAGTAGATGTAGTGTAAGTATGTACATGCCTATATAGCTATATCTATATACATATCTTTGGTAGTAGGACAAGAACGACTTTCTTTGATCAATATGATCAATACTCCAGACTGGATGAATGAAAAATCTAACAAAAGATCCCCAGCTAAGAACTGAAATAGTACAGTAACGCTGACCAACTGACGTTGAGACATGTGCTCAAACCACCTCCCGACGGAATACTTAACGGTAGTACCGGGGGGATCGGTACATGACGGTAGGAGGTTTAGTGTGTTAAAGTCATACACTGACTATGAGGCTTTCGATGCTTCCTCCTCTGAAAAAAAAAAAAAAAAAAAAAAACCTACCTAAGATTACTGCAGGCAGATAAAATATTACTCTCGTATATATGTATGTTGGTTTGG
The DNA here is from genome assembly GCA_951509765.1 of Sphenella marginata. Classification (NCBI taxonomy): domain Eukaryota; kingdom Metazoa; phylum Arthropoda; class Insecta; order Diptera; family Tephritidae; genus Sphenella; species Sphenella marginata. The sequence continues at coordinate 76,001,740 of OX608080.1, read as the reverse complement.
TTAGTTTTTTTTTGCTGCTGAGATTTCTCATTTAACTTATTTTTCTTAATTTTCTTTACAATCCCTCAATGGGCTACGTACTCCTATGAAATTCTCTTTTCTTAGAAATACGTATACACATATGCCTATATACATATATATACTTTTTATAGAGTTCAATGAACCCATGTAATATTTAAAGTTGGGATAGGTCAGGATTTGTTAGGCAGAAATACTAGGGTGACACATTAAGTCATTAGTTATTTAAGATATTTTCTGTTCATTTCATATACATAAGTATAAATATCAAACTTTAGTTTAGTTTTTTCTTATCTCAATGGATTGAATTTGTATCAAGAAATATTGTAATCAATATGGAATTTTGAGCTTCGTTACTAAATTGGTCTGATATCTGAGGGGAGGTATGTAGGTAATAAAAAGGGGCTTTATAACAGCGAAAAAGCCATGGAAGGGCGGGTTAGGAGCAGCTGATAACATCATCCATAATGCTGCTTGGCTAAGTGGTTGTTGCAACAGTGGTAAGTGGCTAACGATGAAGTAAGCTTTGGAGGATTTTTTTCGTGTGTGCAAGGAAATATATTTTTTATCTGTTCAGGGCATGATTTCGCAGTTTGGTTCGTTGGTCGTTAAAAAGATCCCACGAAACTGAAGCTCTGGGTATAAGCGAGTGCACACGCCTCGGCCAGTGGACATAAAAACAAATTGTGAAATGTGTATAGGGATACACCTTGACATGATCCTATGAAGCAGCTAACATCGTTTGGTGATTTTTATAAGACGGATGGCGCTAACGATGAAGTCCAAAATGCCGAAACTCATATTCGGCTTTGATATAGAGACTCTCGCTGACCTCAAGACAGAGTGCAAACGGGCGGAGAAGCATCTAGAGGACTTGGAAAGGCTGATCGGTCAAATGCATGGTGGAGATTCGGCAGGCCATGGTGGAGTCACGAAAATAATAAATCGGCTGCGCTATAATATTTGGCGTGTTCCAGTTAAACACAAACCCAGACCTGTATAAAATTTTGCATGTAAATGCAACAACAACGCTGTGGTCTTGATATTTTTCTGGGTCAGTTTCTGATCCGTAGTAGTAGATTTTTTTTGTAGTAGATTTTTTGACAGCCAACCCTTATTTGCTTAGTGGCACAAACATGCATATGTATACACACTTATTTACAAAAACAACTCTCATGCAGCTGACCCGCATCGTTCCTGTTAAATTATGACCGTGACCCGACCCAGGTCAGCAAACTGGAACGCAACTATTATGTGTGTTGGTCTTGTTGTAAACAAAATATACCGCAAAATCCAACAACAAAATACATTCAAACCATAGCACGGGTTTACGTACATATGTAAATATGTACATTGTACAAACAACAAGACCAACACACTTAACAACATACAGACGCTTGTCATAAGAAATTTTGTGTATACAGTTGGCAAGAGCAAATAAGCAAAAGGGAATTAATTGAAGTGGAGACAAATACATTGTGACGTCACAGGGCATCATAGCTTAGTGTTAGAATGTTCTAACAGCGGCTTTGGTGCAGACACGGGTTCATATCCCAGTGTCCGAAAAGGGATCTGATGATGAGCTTGGAAACTCTGAAACATGTAATCCTATCCACCGCTGTTGATTTTTCTTTGTAATTTTTTTCCAATTATCAATTTTTCCCAAAAACTGATAATATTAATTCGCTTAGAATTATTGTTAACTGGTCTCGAGCTTGCTCAAAACTTAAAAATTTGTATCTTTTAGTAATTTCACATACTAATTGAATAGACTTTACGCATTACCAAATGTAACTCTGTGCAAAAAACAGCTCTGAAAATCCGGTGATTACAGATTTTATCTATTGTTGTTACACATTCGCCACTTGTATGTATTCACAATGCTCAGAATATTAGAACAACATAAAATAAAAAGATAATAAAATTTTTGAAAAGAGTACCTTCATATCAGACCTGTTAAATTTCGAGTACAATTACTACTCATTACAATTACTTCATAAAGTATTTGTAATTAAATAGTAATTGCTTTTCAGCTGAGATTAAATTAGTACTCGAGTACAACTACTTGTAATTGAATAGTAATTGGAATTACCATCAATTACCAAAATTAATTGAAAGGAGTTGAAAGTAGTTGACAAAGTAGTTGAAGTACTTTTGCCAATTACTTTCAATTATTTTCAATTACTTTCAAGTACTTGATACCATTTTTATGTATTTCCAAAAATTATTGTATTTTTATTTATTTGATTTCATTTTATATAAATAAATCGGAATAATGAACCGCTTATTTTATTTTTTACCAAGTGGTAGCTTTTTTTATGACAGCCTAAATGAACTTTACATATTGTCGAAATGCCTAATGCGCTTTTATAAATGCAGCTTGAACCCTACATAACACCGCCAGCTGTTAGAATCGCAAATAAATGGCAATAAATCTACTATTATATAGCGCCATCTACCGTAATATAACTCTTTGGAGGGCCAATATAATAATATGTTGGAAAAAATACGAGCTGATATCTCATCAGCTAAGTACAGCCAGAACAATATGGTAAATTTCTATTCATTGGTTGATTTTTTTTTGGTTCATGGTTTTTTAAATCATTCAGGTTTTTCAAAAGTGTAACGCTTTGTGTAAGAAGTGTTCCTATCCAAAGTCCTCAGAAGTGGTAGTTCGCGTTTTAGGCTGTTCACTTGTTGTCCCCGTAGTAACCCGGTGGAACTCATTATACGATGCGGTTAAAAGGTTATTGCAGCATAAGGAAGAACTGGGACACCTGTGCTGTGAAGTAAATGTGCCGCAAATCCACTCAGGGGACTTGAGGTACCTGGAGTCATACGTTGCGTTAATGGAGCCGGTAGCTGCAGCGCTTGACTTTATGCAGGGGCACAAAGAAGTTAAATATGGCTTCCTTATACCGACTCCCATGACGCTGAGCAATAAGCTAATTAAATTTAGCGAAAATAAGGAATTCGTGATATTCCGCCCGCTCGTCATAAATTTGAAAAAAAAAATTGAGAGAAAGGTTTGAGCCATATTTTATTCTAGCACCAGAAGCGAATATTGCAGTAGCTGCAGCGGTTTTGACTCCAGGTATTAAAAATAAGTGGATCAAAGTATTACAACGCACAAATCCGGCCATGACAGTCGAGCGAGTGAACCGGATCGTCATTCAGAGCATTACTGAGTCTCTTAGTAAGGATAATCTTTCGTTTAATTTTGAAAATAAATTAAAACGAAACGAATATGATGCGTTATTTGACTACGATTCCGGCGGTATGAAGATTCCAAAAATTGCAATTGTAATTTGTTTGTACGTTCCTTTACAGATGAAGATAACGTTACTCCGTCAGCTCGGTTAGAGTCAACAGCAGATGTGGCAGTTGCAATATCGAACCAATATTACAGCTATCTGAACGATGATTCCACCGCCGAAGAACAAATATTGCTATCTGAGGGAGGCGTATATAAAATTGAATACCCCTTTGCCCTCATCCGCGCCTGTTGAGAGGCTGTTTTCTTTTGCGGGTATTATCAGCAGCCCCAGAAGACATTCCATGACTGACTTCTCATTCGAGAAGTTGGTCATTATGAAGGCTAACTATAAATATTTTTTGTAAAAGTAAAAATTGAATTTGAAAAACCTATTAATTATAAATTTCTAACTGAAATGAAATGAAATCCAATTGTTCTTGTTTAATTCTATTTCGATAAATTTATTGCTTTAAATATGTTTGACATGTTTTAAGCTTAAATATCTAATGGGAATAAAATTCAAAGTTTTTATACCTTAGTTTATAAATACAATACTTGACAATACACGCATCTTCGCTATTCGAGTGTTTCTCTAATCGTTCTCTAATCGTCCTCTAGCCTAACTAGTTCTCTAACGTGATTTTCGATTAGAGATACATTAGAGAACTACATTAGAATTCTAATCTACAGTATTTCTCTAACGTTAGAGGCTGTACGCTCGAATAGTGTTTTTCTTATACACTACCCGAAATAGCTATAAATGCATGCATTTTATTGCATTTTTCACCAATTTCTGCTTCAGCAAAACTTTTTCACTTAATTTTTTATATTCGAAAAAATTGGTTGAATTTTCATCAAAATTTTAATTATTTGAAGTATATGACTTTGTATCGGATAAAATGCAGCAGTATATATCAAAAGTTGGGACCAAGAGCTTAACAACAAAACGAATAATTAAATTAAGAACGTATTGAATTCTCAATTATACCTCTTCAGGAAAAAATTAATAATCTAAAAGATTTAAGGCAATAATGGAAAAAACAGATTCGGACTGGTATAAGAATAATATATTTACTAGCGCAATACACACTGATTCTTATAAATTATCTGATGCAGAAGATAGTAGTAGTGATTTGGATTATTAAAAATATTGTATAAAATAAAAATAATTTGTTCTTGAGATTGACTATTTTTTAGTTGTTCGAAGATAACGGTTAAAATCTCCTTATATGTACATATGTATGTATATACCAAATAGAGTGCGTGAAACATACATATATGTACATATATATGAAGGAGACTTTAACCGTTATCAAACAAAATGCGCAGAATTTTTGGCAGAGAGATTGAATATTTGTCGAATTTTCGAAAAAAGCGGTTATACTATTGTGACTTCCTCTCACATTTATATACATAACTACATATACATATGTATATGTTTCACGCACCGAGTAAAGAAACCAAATGCGCAGAAATTAGTGGTAACCAGAATGAAAACGGCAAACGACAAGCGGCATCTGTCAAATTATTTTTACACGTGTTCGTATGGGGAGGAATTTTTTGAACACGACGCGACAAAGCGGCAATCAATCACAGATGCCGCTGTCGCCAGATTAGATCTAATTCTATTTTGACAAGCGGCAGATGGTGGCGTTTGGTTTTTTTGACAATAAAAACGAAAGGAAGAGTAAAATAGCTTGTAAAATAAGTTCCAATTATTACAGAATATGTCTCTTTCACACTTTTTACAACATTGTTTGCTACTTTTCAAGATGATTCGCACCTGTCGCCCCTGCTCTCATTATAATCATGTCGCCAATGCTTGACGGCAAATATCGTCAAGCTTCAGTTTTTCGTCGTTGTCGTTCGCCGCCGTCGTGTTCATTGTGGACGGGCCTATTTTGGGCAGAGGAAATGACGATTTCTCAATTTTTCGGTAACGTTTATAATCGCATGGCTTCTCCTCATAAGTATGTATATGTATGTATGTATGTAAAATGAATGAGTTTTACGAGCAATATTTATAGTTAGCCTTCATAATGACCAACTTCTCGAATGAGAAGTCAGTCATGGACTGTCTTCTGGGGCTGTTGATAATACCTGCAAAAGAAAACAGCCTCTCAACAGGCGCGGATAAGGGCAAAGGGGTATTAAATTTTATATACGCCTCCCTCACATAACAATATTTGTTTAAAGAGTCTTCGGCGGTGGAATCATCGTTCAGATAGCTTTAATATTGGTTCGATATTGCAGCTGCCACATCTGCTGTTGACTCTAACCGAGCTGACGGAGTAACGTTATCTTCATCTGTAAAGGAATGTACAAACAAATTACAAACAATATTTGCAATTTTTGGAATCTTCATACCGCCGGAATCGTAGTCAAATAACGCATCATATTCGTTTCGTTTTAATTTATTTTCAAAATTTAACGAAAGATTATCCTTACTAAGAGACTCAGTAATGCTCTGAATGACGATCCGGTTCACTCGCTCGACTGTTATGGCCGGATTTGTGCGTTGTAATACTTTGATCCACTTATTTTAAATACCTGGAGTCAAAACCGCTGCAGCTACTGCAATATTCACTTCTGGTGCTAGAATAAAATATGGCTCAAACCTTTCTCTCAATTTTTTTTCCAAATTTATGGCGAGCTAGCGGAATATCATGAATTCGTTATTTTCGCTAAATTTAATTAGCTTATTGCTCAGCGTCATGAGAGTCGGTATAAGGAAGCCATATTTAACTTCTTTGTGCCCCTGCATAAAGTCCAGCGCTGCAGCTACCGGCTCCATTAACGCGACGTATGACTCCAGGTACCTCAAGTCCCCTGAGTGGATTTGCGGCACATTTACTTCACAGCACAGGTGTCCCAGTTCTTCCTTATGCTGCAATAACCTTTTAACCGCATCGTATAATGAGTTCCAGCGGGTTACCACGGGGACAACAAGTGAACAGCCTAAAGCGCGAACTACCACTTCTGAGGACTTTGGATATTAACACTTCTTCCACAAAGCGTTACATTTTTGACAAACCTGAATGATTTAAAAAACCATGAACCAGATGACGCTATATAATAGTAGATTTATTGCCATTTATTGGCGATTGTAACAGCTGGCGGTGATATGTAGTGTTCAAGCTGCATTTATATAAGCGCATTAGGCATTTCTACAATATGTAAGGTTCATTTAGGCTGTCATAAAACAAGCTACCACTTGGTAAAAAATAAAATAAGCGTTACATTATTCCGATTTATTTATATAAAATGAAATTAAATAAATAAAAATACAAAAATTTTTGGAAATACATAAATATGGTATGAAGTACTTGAAAGTAATTGAAAATAATTGAAAGTAATTGGCAAAAGTACTTCAACTACTTTGTCAACTACTTTCAACTCCTTCCAATTAATTTTGGTAATTGATGGTAATTCCAATTACTATTCAATTACAAGTAGTTGTAAAAGAGTACTAATTGATAAAATGTAATTGTACTTGAAAATAATTGATTGCTTTAAACTAAAACCAAAGTATTTAAATTACTATTCATTACGATTAGTAATCATTACTTAACAGGTCTGCTTTATATTCATGTCGCGGAAGTACAGTAGCAAATTTGCCCTTAAACAAAGGCTTGATATCTGTGAATTTTAGTTTTGAAAATTTAATCATATCAATTAAAATCAGTCGAAATCGGTTAAAAGCCACGCCCCCTTGCTATATGTTGAATATGGCCACCGAATTTGTGACTACTTTTGACTTTACAAAGTGTCATTTTCACTTTTGCTTTTGATAACTCACGTGGTTAGACGTATTTAATTTTTCCTCTGTACCAATTATATATTTTATATTCAACTAGCAGAACTTCGTTCCGCTGAAAATAAGTGAGATATAACTAGTAAGGAAGCCTAAGTTCGGGTGTAACCGAACATTAAATACCTAGTAGTGATCTGTTTTGGTATCCTAATTTACTCACACGTCTATTTTAATAACTGAAAATTTGTTATAAAGGCAACTGATTGTTTTCGATAAAAAACATTTCTATTGCAAATGGCAAATTAAACTATCACTAAATAACAAAATATAAATAGCTTTCCCCAGGTTCATGAAAGGTATGAAAATAAAAAAAATTAATACAAAAAAGGCAGTAATGTGTTAACTTGCGTGTTTGCTATCCGATTTCTGTAATTTTTGGCAGGAGTATACTACATACTATTGGAAAGCACCTCACTAACTTTCATGAAAATACCTTCTTGAAATTTCAAGCACTCGCTTTTGAAAATAGCTGACCTTTTTTGCTGAAAAGTGGGCGGCGCCACGCCTACTTCACCAAAATACACACAATTTTTTTACAGTTAAGTTTTTCTTAAAAAGCTTATGTGTGTAAAATTATATATATAACTTAATATAACTTATTTATATAATTGTCGAAATATCGCGATTTTAATTTTACAAAGAAATTTTTCAGTACTGTGTTTAAAAAAAGGGCGTGTCCGTTAACCATTTTTGTTTATTTTTACAGCAAAGAGTTATCTTTATATGTTGAACACTTTCTCCAACAATCGTTTTAATAAATCAATTTTTACCGGAGTTATGGCATGGAAAATTTTGTGGAATAATCCACAAAAAAAGGGCGGGGCCACACCCATTTGCCAACAATTTTGTGAATTCGACTTTCTTTGCCCATGAACACTTTAGAGGTGAAATAGAAATGATATACAGCTAGTTTAAGCAAAGTTTTTGAGCGGTTTTTGATTTATGATCAATAATATTTCCAAATTTGACTTAATCAAAAGTGGGCGGTGCCACACCCCTTTTTAAACATGTTTTCAAAAATGTATTTGTTGCCCTAACGCTAAAGAGGTAAAATAGAAATGATATACAGCTAGTTTAAGCAAAGTTATTGCATATTCAATATATCTATAATCCTTTTCAAAATCTTTCGTATAAAATTGGGCGGGACCTTACCCGATTTCGCAAATTTTTCAGAATATTGCCTGTATTAATATAAATATAATAATGCCCAACGGATTACCCACCATATCCCGCCCGACCGGCGCGAGGGGCGCATCCGCATGACGCGCGGATTGTTCTTTCGTGCCGAGTCTTTGAAAGGCTTTGGTTTGTTAATCGTCGAGATCTAAAACTGCTCAGCTACAGAGAAAACCTCATCAGCTAAGTAAGGTAGATAAAAAATAGATGACACAATTAATAAATAGTTAGTTGACAGCGAATAGTTATTGTAAAGAATAAAGATAAGAATCAAAGGAGCAAAATGTTGCTATGTATTTAGGATAGAAAGAATTGACTTTTTTATGCTGCATAGTGAGTCTGAAATATCAAACGTACCAGAATGAGAATTATAATCTTGACACAAACAACGAAAAGGCTCATTTAATTCAAAATTAGTTCGGCACTGTTTCAAGATAAGTGGTTTAAAATGTCTTGATGGACGAGAAGGTACATTGAAGTTCACTTCGCTCAAAAGAAACGGGCTTACGATTGAACCATTTAGTAATTTAATCATGAAGACAATTCCAAGCATTTCCCTCCGACTAGAAAGGCTGTGAAGATTAATTAGTTTTAAGCGACTCGTATACGATGGCAAATTTCACAAGGGATCCCAGTGAAGATCTCTTAAGGCAAATACAGGGTGGCGCAAAAGTAATCTACCGATGTTTTTTGGCTGTAATTAAAAAAAAAAATGAAAAACTTTGATTCTTCTTGTGGATTATTTTTATTTGGTCTTTTAATTTTTTTTACATCAAGTCGAGAATATGATGTCATGTAAATGGCCGCCGCCACAGTTGATTGTCATTTGAGCCCTTTTTATGGCATTTTCCATCACTTTGGCCGCGATAGGTCCTCACATTCTTGACGGATATTGTCTTTAAGAGCTGCAAGAGTCTGAGGCTTGTTGACATAGACCCGCGACTTCAAAAAGCCCCACAAAAATAAATCTGGAGCGGTCAAATCAGGCGATCTTGCTGGCCAATGCAAATCGCCAAAACGGGAGATTAGGCGCCCGGGAAATGCATCCTTCAGCATATCGGTTGTGGCACGTGCAGTGTGTGCTGTTGCACCGTCTTGTTGGAACCACATGTTTTCCAATCCCAATTCATCAATTTGCGGCAAAAAGAACTCGTTGATCATTGCTCTGTAGCGCTCACGTATTCAAGTATCGGTCTGACTAAAGTAGTAAAGAGAGTTTTAGTTACATAAGGGTCGCTAAATTCTTTAGACCATCGTTTAACAAATGCTAGAACGCCTCTAGCTTTATTGACTGTTACGTTAATGTGGCAGTTGAAACTGAGTTTGTAATCCATAGTAACCCCAAGGTCAACAAAATCATACATTTGCTCAAGACTATAATTGTTGATTGAATAGGGAGCTGGCTGTGAAATTCCTCTCGAAAAACGCATGTATTTACATTTCTTTACATTAAGCGGCATATAATTTAAATCGCACCAAGTAACTAATGCATTTAGATCTGATTGAAGCTTATTGCTATCTTCGGATGATGCGAATGACATGAAAAGCTTTACATCGTCGGCATACATTAACATTTTCGAAAATTCTATTACTGTAGAAATGTCATTTATAAACAACAAGAACAGAATCGGGCCCAGATGGCTTCCTTGAGGAACTCCAGAGGAGACACTAATAACATCGGATTCACAGTTTTTAACCACTACTTTTTGTGTTCTGTCACTAAGGTAAGAAGAGATCCAGCGATTGAGACCCGGCTGGAAACCCAGCTGATCTAGTTTATGTATAAGTAACGAGTGACACACTTTATCGAAAGCTTTGCTGAAATCAGTATAAATAACGTCGGTGTGCAGATTTTTTCTAAAGCCATTTGAGACATGATTTCTAAATTCAAGTGAGTTTGTAAAGTTGGACTTTCCCTTACAGAACCCGTGTATGCTGAATTTCATTTTGCTATCTTGAGCGGTTTTTGATTTATGATCAATAATATTTCCAAATTTGACTTAATCAAAAGTGGGCGGTGTCACTCCCGTTTTTAAACATTTTTTCAAAAATGTATTTGTTGCCCTAACTCTAAAGTGCATACCAAATTTTATCATTATAGTTGTATTATGTACTGAATAATCACTCTTTTTGTATTTTCAAAAATATTATATATATAGAAAGTGGGCGTGCCTCTTAACCGATTTTGCCTATTTTCAATAGCGCTCTGAGATGAGTGAAAAGGAACCTCCATACCAAATTTCATTGAGATATCTCAAGATTTACTCAAGTTATCTTGTTCACAGACGGACGGACATGGCTCAATCAATTTATCTTTTCCTCCTGAACATTTTGATATACATAAGTCGATACCTATCTCGATTCGTTTATGCCGTTACATACTACCGTTAGCCGAATGAAGTTAATATAGTAGTGTTCGCACACAAGGTATAAAAATACTTGTTTAATCCTGTTGAGAAACTTTAAAGTGTTCACCGTGGTTTTATCTCTATCTCTATATACATATACTGTTACTTGTGGTGGGGTGAAGTGTGGTGAGTTGAGATGAGCTGCGATTGGGTGAGGTGAGGTATCAATCGTTGGGAACGTTTCCCTTCAAAGCGGGCCAACGATTTAGTAGTTTGTGACATACCGAGTGCTGACAACGAAAGAAAAATGCAAAATCATAACGTCTAATCTATGTGCACGTATTTGCACCAACACCAACAATGCTTATACCTGAGTGGAGTCAACTCGAAGCGAAAATTGAGAGTGTTGTACGATTTGTCGTGAGTGAAACTGAGAGACGAATTATGAAGAAAATTAATGCAGTGGCTGGTGAAATAACAAAAATTAAGGAATGCATTTGTGCTTTTGAAGGCAGACTGGAGAAGGTAGAACAAGAGAGCACAATGGTTGGTGAGCTGCGCAATCAGGTGCATAAATTAAAAGAATGCCTTAACGAATGTGAGAGTGCGAGGGTGGCTGGTGATGTCGTTATCAACGGCATACCTTACAAGAAAGAGGAGAATTTGGTTGAAGTATTTGGTGATATTTGCCTTGTGGTACAGGTGAATCTGTCTCCTATTAGTACTGCATTTCGTGTCAAGCGAAAAAGTAATGATAAGCAAAAGAATAATGGTAATATCAATGCGCCTGTTATCATTAAGCTCTCTTCGCCAAATGATCGTTCTCTTCTACTCCGAGCACTCCGTAAATTTCATAAAACGAAGAGTAGGGGACTTGCTCTTAATGAAATTGGTTATGCATCCGATCAATGCATATATATTAATGAATGCCTTACTAAGAGCCGTCGGGAACTTCTTTTCTATGCTTTGCAGCTGAAGAGGCAAAACAACTTGTGGAGGCGTTTTCAGTAAGGGGAGTATTATATGTTCGAGCTGAATTGCAGGGCGATGCAATAAGAGTAGAATGCAAGGATGATGTTGATCGCGCTGCAGCCAAATTGTGACTAATTTATTTTACGTATAATATTGTTTATCGTATCCTAATCTACTGCCCTTACTACTCGTTTTTCAGTTACTACTGCTTTTTCTGTTCCTCTTTTCTTTATTCTTATTGTTTAGGCCCGATGCCTAAAGTCTTATAAAATGCGCCACCCTAATGTCACTTTTTAGTTTATACAAAACCCCAACACCAAGCCGCCCACATGTATGTATGTACATGCACGCATATTCATGTTTGTCAGCAAACATATACATGTATGTGGGTGTGCATGACACAACGGTTGTCCGCGACTGGACAACTGTCTACTTTTTCGGCGATCATCGAAGACAACGCACGTCACGACCACCCCAGGAATTTCTAACTCAGCCAAATTATCCAAGGTAAAATTCTTTTTTTCAATTATATTTTTCACAATAAATACACGGCCACATTATAACGAGATTCTCGTTTTCGTTCTTTTTCATTTCATTTCCTAATACCAATTCGACCGCGGTGCTTTCGAGCCACGGCCGCTCCAGCTAAGCACCACAGCCGATTTGTTCTTGGTCCTATCTCCCCGTAGAGGAACCACAGCGAATACAGCCTATACAGTCCACAACAAAAACAACATCGAAGATTTCAACATCTCATCACAGAATATTTAATTTTACTAATTGCAACGTTGAATAAATCCACTCAGCCACACATAGCCAAATAACCACTGCCGCAAGGAAGCTGCCACAAACAACATATAACACATACATACAACATACTCTGCCGATCACCACGTAAGTTGTATATTTATTGCCACTTGTTTTTTGGTGTAGCTATTTTTGGTAAACGAATTGCCACAATTATTTATATTTAAAAAGTGTCGCCCGCGAGTGTGCTCAAAACATAAGCGCGAAAAGTGAATTTGTTTAGTGAGTGCATTAGTTAAAATTTTTTCAAAATAATTTACATTGTAATTGCTGAAGTAACATAACCTCACTTTCACATTAAATTCACGTAGCCTTTCGGTTGTTCGTTTCGTCTTAGTTTTCCACTTTTTTAGCAATAAACACGCACAGCAATTCAAGCGAAGGCTAGTTGGTTTTCTTAAATAAAGTCACTTAGTTTTTTTTTAGCTAAAATTTCATTTATTCGCACAAATATCCACTTAAATATTCGCTCGTTTTGATACACCGCGCACTTACTTGTGGTTTCTTTTGTTTACTTTCGTTCAGTGTTGGGCTAATCAACTAATATATTCAATCAATTGATCAATCATGATTGATCTAATCATGATTAATTTAGTCATGACTAATTTAATCATAACTAACGAGATCAATCATTAGTCATGACTAAATTCGTTAATCGCAAATCATCAATCATTAGTTTTAATCGTGAATGTATGACTAAGCTCGGTGCACAGGTGTTGGTACACTACACATACAGGGTGTAAGGATCAGCTAACCGAAGTCTCAGACCATCATCTCGAGTAAAGTACTGAAATAATTAGGTTCGGAAATGAAAAAATTTTTCCCGAAAATGAAAAGAATTTTCTACTCTCTCTCCATACAAAATATGCGACTCGGCAGCCAATTTTGTATGGAGATGTCAAAAATTCTTTTAATTTCCGAGAAAAATTTCTTTGTGGACTTTGCTCAAGAGGATTGTCTGAGTTTTCAGCTTTCAGGGGCTGTACCTTACACCCTGTATCAAACGATTTATTTTCTCTTAGTGCCTTACGAGTATCAGGGTTGGGCCACTTTGAATAAAAAATTATTCAAATACCAAAAAAAAATAACACTGGATCACAAATTCCAACTTTTTTTCTGCACCAGAGACGCCATAGTGAAATTCCTATGTAAAATCACCTCCTAATTCCGAAAATCAAGGTTATTTTTACTTGAATGGTACCGTTTTTGAGATATTTACGATTTACCGTTATTTCAAAAAACAAAAAAGATGGCTCCACTTAATCGTGTATATCTCAAGAACAAACTGAGCTCCTCCAAAACGGTTTGAAAAATTTGAAAGCTTATAAAATTTACTATGATCAGTACATACAACACTTTTTGCTAGGTCCTGCAGATTCAAACATATTGAACAATCATTACGGATTTTTTTAATTTTTTTTGTAAAAATATAAAAAAAAATTGTACTTTGCGAGGAAGCATCTCGAAAACTTTTTGTTTTTTTGCAGATATTATATTCATTATTATTACAAAAAAAAACAAGCTATCAGTGAACAAAATCGATGAACTAATACAAAAGTTATAAGCATTCAAGTAAATATATCCATTTAATACTTAAGTACCCTACAAATAATAGCATATGTACATATGGTTCTGTCTTAACTCTATGATCTTATTTTATAATTGAAAAAGTTATGTGTCTTGTTTTGACGCTTATTTAGATAAGGATCGGTTTCTCTTATGAGAAACCAACAGTAGTCGCCCATCATAGCGACATCCCAGAATCCTCCTTCATTTGCTGGTGAAACCTTTCGCCATGCTCGTCACTTTCGTCGCCAAGATTTTGCGGGAAAAAATTTAAGTGGGAGTGTAAGAAATGAATTTTTAAAGACATATTTACTCTTGAAAGAAAATAAAAAAGTAAATTAGATAAATACATAAGTGACACATTAGTATATAATTTTCTTAGGCTGGATTTATCTTTCAATTCAGAACAAATTTTTTGTTTATATTTTTCCCGTTCTTGTTTGTTCGGAACTGGACGATGAATTCAGATTTATGGCTATATATTCTCATGTAAATTTATGTAATATATAATTTATTATAATATGTTTTTTTATTTACCCATTTCCGCACAGTTTTTGATTAAGTCGTTCACTATCATCTCGTAGTTAGGACTTTTGTGTTTGCCTAAAAGAGAAGTAACGACCTTTTCAAAAGAATCCCACGCCGCTGCCTCCACTGGTGACAATAGTTCTTTGAAATGGTTATTGGTCATCATTTTCCTTATTTGCGGTCCCACAAAAATGCCTTCCTTTATTTTTGCTTCTGAAATCTCTGGGAAGATTGTCTTCAAATGATGAAAAGCTTCGCCTTCTTTGTCCAAAGCCTTCACAAAGTTTGTAGTACAAATATAGCAGTCCGTTGAATGGCAAGTTGGTTCCCTCCACTTCATTGGTGTAATAAATTTCACGCGTCGCCTAAATAGATAGTTTCAGAAATTAGTCAGCTATGCGTTAAAAGGGAACAAATTCCTAATTTTTACAACGTACCTTTTTGTTCCGGTTTCCGAAGAAATCAATTCGACTCGGCATGTGGTGCACACAGTGTTCGGTGTCCATGGTTTTTAGGCTCAATTCCAAAACACTTATAGTATGTAACTTTCAAAGGATTTGAAAACACACGTCTCATACTTTTAACAATAAATTGACCGCAGATGAAACAGAACATATCTGGATCATTTGTACACTCAAACTCTCGAGCCCTTTTATTCATTTTTTATTTTTAAGTAAATGACGGGTTATAAACTGCAATTATAAACTGAACAGTATCCGGCGAGCCTTGCAGATATTATTTATACTTAGATCCAGTAAAAATTCAAGCCTACCTAAACAAAAAGGTTCCCTAGTTCTACAAAGAAAACACTACCTGCCTCAAAAATATGCTCTTGTTTAAAATGTACCTAGGTTTGAAAAGACGACACTAACAGCTTTTTGTATCTAATAACTTTTCGAAAATCTACCTGCTAACTAACTGATATACGAATACTAACACATATGTACCAGTAGGGTACTTAAGCATTAAATGGATATATTTACTTTAATGCTTATAACTTTTGTATTAGTTCATCGATTTTGTTCACTGATAGCTTATTTTTTTTGTAATAAAACAGAGCTTAGAGGGGGGAAAAAATATCTGCAAACAAACAAAAAGTTTTCGAGATGCTTCCTCGCAAAGTACAAATTTTTTTATATTTTTACAAAAAAAATTTAGAAAATCCGTAATGATTGTTCAATATGTTTGAATCTGCAGGACCTAGCAAAAAGTGTTGTATGTACTGATTATAGTAAATTTTATAAGCTTTCAAATTTTTCAAACCGTTTTGGAAGTGCTCAGTTTGTTTTTGAGATATACACGATTAAGTGGAGCCATCTTTTCTGTTTTTTGAAATAATGGTAAATCGTAAATATCTCAAAAACGGTACCATTCAAGTACAAATGACCTTGATTTTCGGAATAAGGAGGTGATTTTACATAGGAATTTCACTATGGCGTCTCTGGTGCATTTTGGCTGTAAACCAGTGTTATCAATACTCTCAAAGTACCATCTTTTAACCCGAGGCGAAATTGCGACAACTGCTAGACGGCGAAGCTATCGGCGACCGAACGCCATCCCAGTTTCTTCGCCACCTCAAATCACTTGCGCCAAAAGTTGACGAAGCTGTGCTAAAAACAAGATGGCTGGCAAACCTGCCAAACAAAACTCAAGAGTTTTTAGCTATTTCCCCTCAAGGTACACAACTATAGGCATTAGCTAAAACCGCCGACAAGCTGCATGAAATGTTTCAGGTAACACATACTGACGCTATTGTGTCACCTTCATCATCGATGCAGGGTCAAGAGCTCGAAAAGCAAATATGTGCTCTTACCAAACGTTTTGACCAACTCAACAGCGAGCTTCGTAGTCGTAGCAGAAGTAAATCTGTTGGTCGAAATAATAAAACTCACCACAGGTCAAAATCTCGCAACGCAATCAAAGACGGTATTTGCTATTTTCATCGAAAATTTGGTAAAGATACCTACAAATGTTCAAAGGGTTGCAAATTTGCGGGAAAAGAGACCGGGAGTCACTAGTGGCGGATTGCGACTCCCCAACATCTTCTAACCGCCTTTTCGTTACAGATTTGACCACAAATACACCATATCTTGTGGATTCTGGTTCAGATCTCTCAGTTTACCCACATACGCGGTTGAAAAGCAAACCTACATCCGTAGGATACCAATTACATGCAGCGAATGGTTCACCAATAGAAACCTATGGATGAATCACCCTATCATTAAATCTAGGTTTACGTCGTGAATTCACTTGGAGATTTGTCATCGCCGACGTCACGCGACCAATCATTGGCTCCGATTTTCTAAGTTATTTTAACTTGTTAATCGACCTTAAAAATAAAAGGCTATGCGATGGGTCCACTGGCCTAAACGCGAAAATTACTCCAATTCAATCTGATATTCAATGTATTAAAGTCATGGTTGAAGGCAACACAGCATACCATAAGCTGCTTCAGAGTTACCCAAACATCGTTCGTCCAGAAGGTGTCACCTCTACCAAGAAACATTCTACAGTGCACCATATTAAAACTGCACCTGGTCCTTCAGTGACTTGTAAGGCACGACGTTTAGCACCATCAAGCAGCCCATGGGCATCGCCACTGCACCTGGTGCCGAAGAAATCTGGTGACTGGCGACCCTGTGGCGACTATCGCCCACTAAATGCCCGTACAATCCCCGACAACTATCCAGTTAGGATGCTAGACGATTTTACAGCGACACTTTATGGAAAGACAGTATTTTCTGTACTGGATCTGGTTCGCGCATCCGAGGATGAAAAATCCCACCTCCAACTACGGTATTGTGATAAACGTCTCGAAATCCACTTTTGGTCAGGGTGAAGTAAAGTTTTTAGGGCATAGCATCAGCGAGAGAGGTATCAAACTATTGCCTGATAGAGTCAAGGCCATCACCAACTTAAAATTCCCAACTACAATTGAAGGGCGAGAGTGCAAAAGGGCCTAACCCACACTTTTTTCGAAATTGAGTTTTTAATGGTTTCAGTTTGCCAAAACACGTCTTGTCACTTAGGCGTTGACCAAAAAATTCTAAAATTTTTTTTGAATTTTTTATGAATTTTCAAAGTTGGCCGAGGTCCTAACCCGCGGGGTAGCGAGAGTGCAAAAGGGCCTAAGCCCTCATTGCGCCTTATGGGGAAACCGTGTTTTTGTTCATATCGCTCAAGTTTAAACAAAAACCATAAGTCTGCGACGACATCTAGGGTGTTTAGCGTTAATGAGAAGCTTCAAGTAATTATCCTACGACAGTGTTTTTTGATTGTGTTTTCGTAGGTTATGTTGTGGCAGTTCAAAGTGCGATCGGTATGTTGACGTTTATGTAAATCGTTTTGTATTGGCAATTTTTAATCAAAATTTCAAAAAACCGCAATCAAGGCGTTGTGGAGTAATCCCCACTAATCATTTTCCACTTTATTTCATTTCTCTAGATTGAAAACTAGCGGAGATAATAATAATAAATGTATTGTTTTATTCAACAATACATAATAAATGATCTGAAGGTCTAACAATCGTATTTTCAAACTCATAGTAAATGTGTATTATTGGTTTCATAAATTTGATTCATAAAAAACAGGAAATGAACAATAGCTGACCCCGGCAAAGTGAAAGGCACCTTCGGGTTAGGCCCTTTTGCACTCTCGGCACCCCTTGGGTTAGGCCCATGAGAAATTCGAAGTCTCGTAATTCCGAAACTACTGCAGCGAATCGCATGAAATTTGAACCCCTAAGAAATGCTATCAAGATCTAAAAGTGATTTCACTTTCAGATCAATACACTGAAAATTCGAAAAATGCGAACGTTTTTCTCGCGCCTTGAAAAATTTTGAAATTGTGGGTTAGGCCCTTTTGCACTCTCGCCCTTCAATTGCTATTTTACGTGGTTTCTTAGGCACCATAAACTTCTACAGAAAATTTATTAAAAATGCTGCAGAAATTCTGGCCCCACTCAACAAGCTGCTGGAAGGTCCAAAAATAAAAGGGTCGACGCCTATTACGATGACGCAGGAATTGCAACTAGCTTACGAAGATGCGAAACAGAGCTTAACAAACGCAGCACTACTAGCACACCCTAATTCGGATGCACTTTGGGCCATATTTTGCGATGCATCAAACTCAGCCATTGGTGCCGTGCTGCAACAACTAATCAAAGGAGAATGGCAGCCACTAGCCTTCTTTAGTAGAAAATTGCAGCCCTCGATACAAAAATTGTCAACATACGATAGAGAACTGCACGCAATTTACGAAGCCGTGCGCCACTTCCGTCATATTTTCGAAGGTAAGCACGTTGCAATTTTCACAGACCATAAGCCCCTGCTCAACGCATTTCAACAGCGCACGGAGAAAGCATCGCCATGGCAATTCCGCCGCCTAGATTTCATTGGGCAGTTCACGAGTGATTTTCGACATATTTCCGGCCGTGATAATATTGTAGCAGACACTCTGTCCAGAGTCGAAACTATTTCACCAGCAATAACTACGCGCGAGCTAGCCATAGCTCAAGAAAACGATCCCGAACTACGCCAACTTTTAAACAATAATTCGACATCATTACAATGGCAAAAGATTATTTTTGATGATTATCCGACAGCAGTTTATTGTGATGTTTCATCAGGTAAGCCGCGCCCCTACGTCTCTAAGGTATTAAGGAAGAAAATCTTGGACGCATTACATTCACTTGCCCACCCCGGCACCAAGGCTTCGCAAAAGCTAGTAAGTACACGCTACGTATGGCCGTCAATGCAAAAAGATTGTCGTGAATGGGCAAACTCATGCTTGAGATGCCAGCAAAATAAAATTCATCGACACGTAACATCGCCAATAGCTCGATTCGACCTACCAACAAAAAGGTTTGAACACATACACATTGACCTAGTCACTCTGCCACCGTTGCACGGTTACAGCAAATGCTTAACGATCGTAGACAGGTTTACTAGGTTTCCGGAAGCAGTTCCTTTAAAGAATGGCATTCGCCTTAATCACTAATTGGATATCAAGATATGGCGTGCCTGCGAAAATAACATCTGATAGAGGTGGTCAATTCACATCAGCATTGTTTCAATCACTGATGAGATTATTTGGCATCAAACACTTGCGCACAACACCTTATCATCCGCAGTCCAACGGTCTAGTAGAGCGGCTACACCGACAACTCAAGTCCGCGTTACTATGCCATAACGAAACATGGTTCAATGCTCTGCCTGCTGTATTGATTGGCTTGCGCGCAGCATGGAAAGATGATATTAAAACTACGCCAGCCGAACTGGTATACGGCGAACCAATTCGTCTGCCAGGCGAATTACTTGCACCATCAAGCAAACATTCCAACGTTCACAAAGTGCTTATTGATTTAAAACATCATTTCAATATACTAGCTTCAACTGAGACAGCGCATCACGGAACCCGTGCGATTTTCCGCTGCAAAGATCTCGATACAAGCACACACGTATTTGTCCGCGATGATCAAATTGGACCATCTTTTTCATCACCGTATGAAGGGCCGTACGAAATCATCACACGGCACGATAAATATTTCATAGTCAACTATAAGAACATGAATACAGCAATTTCCATCGATCGACTCAAGCCTGTTTATTTTGCGACCGAAGACAACTAAAATAGCATTGCAACATAATATCGAAATTTTCTCAATTTAATTTTTCTTTAAATTTCTTGATGGCTTACATAACTACAAATTTTTTTTTTCGTATATGGGTGTTTCCACGGTCGCGAACAGTACGTTCGTACGCTTTTGTGGGCCAAAAAACAAAGTAAACATAGGTTTTTGTTTTTTTTTTGTTTGCTACTTCAATAGCATTTTGGAAGGTCAATTTTAGGTGCAAGAGGCAGGTTTGTTCGATTTTTAGTTTATACTGTGGGGGCAATAAACATGTGGTCGCGAACGTACGCAAAATGGAAATGACTTTTTTGTGCAACTGGAAAAATTCAAAATTCAGCGAAATGGAATCGATTTTTTCAAAACGGTTGATAACATATTGAAGTGGCATAAAGTGACTTTCTTTACGTTTATTTCACGTTAAAATATCGCCCGTACATTTTTATATATACGCTTAAATACCGGTCGCGAACGTACGGGTCGCGAACGTACGATTTTTCCATACACTTTTTTTTCCTATTTTCGGCATAATGTTTTACAAATTATATGAATTGGAACACTTAATTTACAAGTTTAAATCTCATATGTTGTATTTACAAAGAAAGATGATAGCATAAATTATTAGACTGTACTGAAATTCCGCGGCTCACACCGAAAGGCTCGAAAGTGGCTTGCATAATATAAAGTATACTCACTATAATGTATGGTTGTAAAATTTATGAATAACTTCATTAAAATTATTCAAAATCCTATGATCTAGTATTAGAAATGGAAATAAAGTATATTAACAACCTCTTTTTTTCTTGCTTCAGTTTTTGGTAGGCAAAAATATATCAAAATGCAAAACGGTCGCGAACGTACGCAACTTTGAGAACAAAAAAAAAAAGGTTTGGTAAACCCTTCAAGAGAAGTAGTTTTGTTTTTCAATTAAGTGCACTCAACTGGCTTTAGCAATGTAGTTCTAGACATATCCTTACACTCCTTGAGAAGTGGTAACAAAAAATGTATATTTTGGTCGCGAACGTACGATCCAGGCAGAGGTAAAAGTTTCAATAAAAATTTACCGTTAAAACATCGTCGTTCAATCTACTTTCATTTTTATAGTCTTAATTGATGGGGGCACTTTGTTGCAAAAAAGGATCGCTAGTATAAGTCGTACATGTGAAAAAATTTAAAAGAAACAGGCCTTTAAAACTGGCTGGAAATGACCAATTTTTTTTTTCAGGTTTCAAGCCAAATTTTTCATAAAAAAAAATTAAATATACTTTCAAACCGTTATTTTTATAAAAATTTGGGTAATTTTGTATAACAGGGTTAAAAAAGAATTTATTTTTATTAACATTTAAAATTTTTGCTCTGGTTGACCATTCTACGGAAATGCTCATATACTAAACACGAAACTTTATAATTGTAAATTTTACATATATACTTAAGCCTTTTTTTGATATTAAATAATAGCTTGTACATAATCACATATTTATTTTTACATATGTACATAAATACATTTTTTTTTAAGAAGGGAACTACTGTAGGAACTACGTTCCCACTAATTACCATCTTCATTTTAATATTGAGTAAATAAATTGTATTTACTTATTTCTCAACATGTGATGCATTTGTTATTGCACACGGTAATTTAGTGAGTAGAAGAATAGAGTCAAAAAGTACAATGTAAAGAGACAATAACTAAACATTTTATTATTAGCTATTCTAGGTATACATTAACACATCATAGTTAGTTAGTGTTTAACAATCATAATGAGCGCAGTATTCGAGGAATATTTATTAAAATATAATATAATAAAGACTATTATTAAACACTACGTATACGGTGTAATTAATTTATTTGCGCTACATATATATATATATAATTATAAATTTTAAAATAACAAAATAGATTTAGGATATACATATATTAGATTAACTGATTCAATATAGAGTAGGGAACAGAAATATTATAATCTTACGAGCATAAAAAACGTATTTTAAATTTTTGGTAAACATATTGAATTTAAATTAACAGTCTTCAGTCCATGAAACCCGATTCCATGATTCTAAGTTGTCGAGGATTTGGAATGTCTACGACATTCTTATCAAGCCATTCAACATCATGGTGCTCTAAGTTTTTAATAATGCACATCAGTTCATTAGCACGACGAGCAACGACTCTTACAGGTCTAACTTTCCTGTCAGTGTTCATGTTTACTTTTTTATTACTTTTTTTTCAATGTGACGATTTAGTGACTTGACGGAAGCATGATAAAGACCACACGTTTTGCATGTACGACTTGATAGTCTCAACTTTACCGTCGGACAAAAATAATCGTAGGGCATTTGCTGAAAATCTTTGAGTGAGGCACTTAAGCCAAGAGCTAAATTGACTGGAAGATTAAGGAATTGCCCTCCTTCATCTAAAACCAAGTCATCAACTGTTTGTTTTACTTTTACAGGTGCTGGAAGAAACCTGTTGTTTAGTAACTTAAATAATCCACTTCTAGGACGACAGCATTCAGTATTTCTACATTTTACAAATTGAAGCAAGTATTGGCTTTCACGTACATGTTCTGAATACCACTTAATGTCTGGAAAATCAGGAAGATCTTGTTCACCTGCCCAACATATTTCGCGGTAACGTTATGACCATCAATTACCATTGAACTCCAGCTAATACATTTCCTGCAAATTCGAAATTAGATTTCTCTAAATGTTCATCAATTTTAACGCCACGTTCATCCAAATGAGACCCAAAATGGTCATGCGGCAATATTAAACCAGCCAGTTCCCGACTAAGAGGAGCCATTCTGCGCTCTACTCTGTTATACGCACTTCTTCCAGGAGCATTGGTAGCTAAAAACAATGCACCGAGATCATGTCGCTTAAAGTGTTGTATAGCAAACGCTATTCCTTTTTGATAACGCGGATTTTCATCTGGGCCTCCATCAACTGTCATGATTACCACTGGTTTTACTAGTCCATGGTCAGTTTTAGCTAATGGTCGAAACTCTTCAAGTTCGACAAGCGTCTCGAAATCCTGAGCATGAGTATTAGCAGTCGATGAACTATGCTTTCCACCTCGAATAGCGATGTATGTTGGCCCAGAATATCCAACGGCTTGCGGTTGTCCTAGCATACTGGAAGTGATTTTGATACCAGCATACACAGATGGTATTCATTTATGACGCTCAGCGATTACCCAATCGTGATCAGGCAATTTGATTCTATATTCCATGTGCATTAGAAAAGGTGCTTGCTTATGTGCCGCTTATGACTCGCGCTTTATCATTTTGTGATATGAAAAATACTTGATCTGGTCCAAGTATGGATGCTATGCTCTCTATATAATGGATTGATGTTTAAGCGAACTTGCTATCTAAGTGACTCTTGTGGTGATCAGTTTGAGCCCGAATAAGCTTAACAGGGACTGTCGATACATGTCTTCGTCCCTCTGCAGAATTAGACTTTCTAGGAATTAAACGAAGATATGTCCCACTGCGACCAATGTCAAATCCCATTTTACTTAACTCTTGTGTGAGTTCATCAAGAGTTTTTACGCTGCGAATAGATTCCGTTCGTCTTCTATCATCTGCTGCACTCCCAAATAGAGCTATATCCGCAATTGTTTTCAATAGCAATGGTTGATTGCTTTCAAGATGAGGATGCCCCACTGAATCCCTCAGAGACATTTTTTTTTTATTTCTGGATTTTCATTACAAATATCTTCTAACTTTCTTTTCATACCATCCCTGTGTTTCTTCTGGGCAATTGCGTTTTGAACCTTCCTGTTTAAAGCCTGTTTTGTTGTTTTTATTTCCGCGTGCAACTTAATGATCTGTTTATCAACTTCAGCACGGCTTGGCATAGTATCTAGCGCAGGATGCAAAGCATTTAGATTTTTTTCGAGTTGAGCAATCATATTTTTCGAAGCTTCCTGAGAAGGTTTTGCTCTCTGCTTATCTGCATTTTCATTATTTTCGCTTTGCTGTTGTGATTCATTGCGTAAAAATAAAAACATAATTAATTAATTTAAAGAGTATTTAAAGCCCCATGGGTACGAATCTGTAAAGTAGGGAATCGAACCCATATCATACAAAAAACGAACACCCTAAAATGATTTCGTCACTCAAATTGGAAAAAAAATTTAGAAGATTGGATTTATTCTTAGTCGCCGCTTGCAATTCTTCTGCAATTCTCTTAGATAGAATAATATCTAGTTCCTTGTCGGACTTTGCTTGTAATTTATAATTTCGCCACACTTCGTTTACTAACTTTTGTACATTTTGTACTTTTGTACTTGTATGCGATTTTTTAAAACATTCAAACAATTTTTGGTATAACTTGGATTTGTCTATATGAAAGGACATCTTACTTCATCCAAACGAAACAACACACTGACAGAGGAAATTTAGGCGAGTAAATAGAACGCGGTAATTCCCCGAACGTATGCATTATTTGCGGGAATCCCCGAAAATGCGTTTCGTTTTCAAGCAAAAACAATGTTAGGGTTGCCATTCGTGTTATAAAGTAAATAACTACTGATGACGTAATCATCATCTAGACTCCCCCACCCCCCATGTCATCGAAAATAAGCAAAACAAAGACCCCCCGCCCCCAATAGTTCTTACGTAATACTTGAATGGCCCCTATTTATGTATATTTTTATTTATTTTCTTTAAATTAGCTTACCTTTTATCCATTTTCGTTCTTTTTTCTTCAACTTTACTCTCTAGCGACTAGAAAATGGCTGCAAAAAGATGATTGATTAAAAAACATTCACAGTCGCTCGCTGAGCGATTATTCAACACTGGCAATAGTTCGATATCGATACTCGCTCAGTAGTCGATTATCTATTCTTGCTCGACACTCCCAATAGGGGTGTATGCGATTTTTAAAAGAGTATGTAAAGCCCAGGCCGTAAGTATTATAGTATAGTATGCCACAATTATATCGTTTTTTCATTTAAGTTGTTATGAACATATAAATGACACAATTATCGTTGACTTACTAGTTTTATAATTTCTCTCGCAGCGTTAGAAGTACCATCAACATTTTGGGCACAAAGCAAAGCTCCCCGAGCACATCCTCATTCATGGCGTCACCCAATTTTATAGAGTCTTTCGACTTATCCTAGGAAATGAGCTGTTCTCAAACTACCGCGCTACCTACGCTATCCCCGACTCAGACTCCGGCACCAGTCCCAACACCATCCTCTAAAAGATCGAGGAAAAGACCACTTGGTGATAACGATGTTCAGTTGGAAAAGAAAGGAGAAAGAATCAATCACAGCAGTTCTTTTCCGGCTCCAAGAGGCCTTACCACTAAGATTCTTTTGTTAATTATGTTTTTGTATGAAACGGGACACGAAGCCTTCCCTTTTCGCTTCTTAAGCAATGGATTCAGGGGCGGATCGTGAGATTGTAGGGCGCTGGGCTTATGTTAATCGGGGGCCCTATTTTCCATGGTATGCAGTATATAGTTATTAGGAAAAAAATCAGCTTATAAAAACATTTATTTATCAAAACAAATATGACAATAAAGAAAATTAAATTACAAATCAACCTTTCCCATCCACCCTTACAGAAATTACAGAGAACAGTTATAACTAGATTTACTTACGAAGCTAGTGCAATTGCCTTTGATTTGTTCAGAATATTTCAAGTTTCACTGTCTCTTTTCAAAATTCGAGACGTAGTAGGAGTCTCACTCACATAAGTCAATCCACTACACCATTGTCACTACAAAATCATCTATCTCCATTAACTATAACTTTTTTTGCCATGATTTTGTACAATAAGACACAATAAATTAACTTATTATCGCACCAATTAAGTTATTGGTAGTGAATAATAAAATGACTGCAAAAAATATTTTTAGTCGAAGTGAAGAACGGCTGCATTGTCACGATATTGGGAAAAAATGGTGCGCACTCAAATTTTGTCAATATAGTGTAACCCCAATGGAAGCGTATTGCACTCAAAATTTAGTGCACTACTCCCAACTATGATAATCGTTAAAGAGTTCCCTTTACAAAAAAATATAGAGATTTTACTATTAATCAATACTAGTATGTAACTCCCGATAATCGGGTGGGTTTTTTTTAGAAAAAAATTAAAGCAAACTTTAAACGCTAATATCTTATGAACAAATTAACCAATTGAAATTTTTGTAATTTTGTGCAAACATGCTCATGATAAGCATTCATTTGATACACATTTCATTTATGTACGTATTGTAGTTTAGTCTAGCTAAGCGCCTTGTTTTAGAATAATACTATAGATTGTTTACTTACCCTTACTTACTAAAATCAGGAAACCTTTACAAGCTAGTCGCAGAATCTATAGTATTAGTGTATAGATTCTATACACTACACTTATAAGTTATATAGTCACTTTATTACCCTGCAAAAAACCGAAAAACTCCGTTCCATAGTCCATAGAGTACTCCCTAAGGAGTATCGGAGTACTCCAACACTTATCCTCGCTCATATAAAAAAGGTGGTCCAATTTATATGGCGATGGCCGGTAATTGGATCACCTAATCCGACTCGGAGTACTCCATTTCTTTGCTTTTGAATACTCTATAGATCACCTACATGAGAGTACTCCCAAAATACTCCTATCGGATTACTCTATGGAGTATTCAACAGCAAAGCGAGAGAGGGAGTAGGTGGTCCTCAAAAAGAACACATACTCCCTCTCTCGCTTTACTGCATAGTACTCTATAGAGTAATCTTTTGGCGCCATTTTCAAAGTACTCTCACGTAGGTGTTCCATAGACTATTCAGCAGGGTGCTCCGATATGGATTAGGTGATCCAATCGCCGGACATGGGCTTATAAATTGGACCACCTTTTTGTATGAATGAGGATAAATGTTGGAGTACTCCCATACTCCAACGTTTTTTACAGGGTAGCAGCACACAGCCAGTTTTTGTTTATTTTTGCACTTCGAATACAAGCATGAACTAAATTCTTGATATATGGGGAGTCCCCCAAACGTATACGTTATACACACGCACGCTATAAAATACACTGTCTATAGCAGTGTTGTCCAAAATGAAAATTGTGAGTGTGTGAGTGAGAACGAGAGAATGGGAGCATCCCCGTATGAAATTTAAACCAAAATAACAACGTATTGAATTGGAGTTGAAAATTTGGAATGTTTTAGACTTTAAGATACTTGTTAAGCTTACACATTGTTAAATAAGGACGGTATTTTAGAGATTTTGTATTTGATAAAATTCTTGTACTACCCATAGATATTAATGATTGCAAATAAATATATGTTGTGGGAAAAAGTGATAGGCTCTGAAAAGATATTCTTTTGAATATTGGATACGATGTTCCTTCTAAAATTTTTTAGAATTCAACATTATTGTAACATAAAAGGCATTGCAAGTAGCCGAAGGCATTTTCTAGCATAAAAAAGTTCTCACAGGGCATTGTAATGCATACATTAAAGCTTACTTAGCTTAGACTTGACTTGACTTGAGAACTGTCCCTTAGCGTTCTGTTAAATGAGTTTTGCATGTAACCGATGAGAAATATTAACAATGTTTACGCCAGCACAGGATCATTGTTTGTGTAAAATCTCAATAACAAAAAACCAAGAGCACATGGTTGGCAAACTGTGATACCAAAACAGTCTTGCAAAAAAATCCATCATGATCCAATCTCACCACCGGATTGAGGTGTTGGTTCATGAATTGGTAAAAGTTGACTGAACAGGGCGTTTAGAAGGCAAAAAACCTAGCGTATTGCTAGCTCAATAGTTAGCAATGCGTGCCAAAATTTCTCTGATAAGTGAAGTTACCAACTTCCGAAATGGATCTATAAGAAAAGCTATGGCGGTTGTCTCTAAATTTTTCCTGTTCAATTCAACAAAAACTTTTAATAACTAAAAAAAAATTATTAAATAACCCAAAAACAACAATAATTTTTCGCTACAGAAAAAATTATTAATATTTCTCAAGCCCGTACCGAACCAGGATACTTCAAATATAAAGGACGGAAACACAAGCTTGTTGTTTGTGTAAAATCTCAATAAAATGAAAATTGTAACAAATGACGCGACACTTTCCAGTTTGTGCAATTGTAACTGTATACTTGCATAGTTGAGACGAACAAAGCGCATAATGACTGTTTTTATGCTTGACACCTTACCACCTCGCTTCTCGAGAAGCGGCAAAAGAATCGCTCTATGCGAAGCGCTGCCCGAAGGTGCATTGCTCTTACTGAGAAGCTATTCTGTAATGCTTTCTGAAGGGAAGCGCTTGACAATTTTTAACTGGGTGGTGATGTAGAGTTTCGGGAGGTACTTAAAATGTATAATCATAGCGGAAATGTCCGAAAAAAAGCAGATGAAGGCCATCCAATCGGTGACCAACATAGTGATGACTATCAAATATGAGCCTGAAGAATAAGGTGATTAACAACAACATACTAATGTATCTCTCACTAACATTTACATATATACTTTCCTTACAGGATTGAAATTCAACAAACAATTTTTTATATCAATATTCTTCTTCTTCTTTAAATGGCCATCTAACCGCCTGAGCGATTTTGACCGTCCAACATAGCTCGCCAGTCATTTCTTCTTTGCGCCAACTGGCGCCAATTGGAGACCCCACGAGATCGCAGGTCGGTCTCCACTTGGTCCTTCCATCGGAGTGGTGGTCTTCCTCTTCCTCTGCTTCCACCGGCGGGTGCCGATAAGTATACCTTCTGGGCTGGAGCGTCTTCGTTCATTCGCACGACGTGGCCTAGCCAGCGAAGCCGCTGTGTTTTAATGCGCTGTACTATGTCGACGTCTGCGTAAAGCTCATACAACTCATCATTAAATCTTCTTCGGTACTCGCCGTCGCCAACGCGTAGAGGCCCATAAATCTTTCGCAGAACTTTTCTCTCGAATACTCCCAATGCAGCCTCGTCAGATGTTGTTAGTGTCCACGCCTCTGCACCATATAGCAGGACGGGAGCGATGAGTGACTTGTAGAGTGCGATTTTCGTGCGTCGAGAGAGGACCTTACTTCTCAATTGCCTACTCAGTCCAAAGTAGCATTTACATGAGAAATTCTTCGTTGGATTTTTAGGCTGGCATTATTGTTGGAGTTTATGCTGGATCCAAGGTAAATGAAGTCCTTCACTATTTCGAACTTTTTAGTGCCAGCAGTGGCGTGGGTGCCAAGGCGAGAATGCGCTGACTCTTTGCTTGATGACAGCATGTACTTAGTTTTGCCTTCGTTCACCACCAAACCCATTTTTTCCGCTTCTTTTTCTAGTTTGGAGTACGCAGAGGTTACGGCACGGTTGTTAAGGCCGATAATGTCAATGTCGTCAGCATATGCTAACAGTTGCACGCTTTTATAGAATATTGTTCCAGCGCAGTTGAGTTCTGCAGATTGTATTATTTTCTCCAACATCAAATTAAAGAAATCGCACGATAGGGGGTCACCTTGTCTGAAACCTCGTTTAGTTTCAAACGGCTCGGAGAGGTCCTTCCCAATTCTGACTGAGCTGGTGGTGTTGCTCAATGTCATTTTGCAAAGCCGTATAAGTTTTGCGGGGAAACCAAATTCAGACATAGCGGCATATAGGCAGCTCCTTTTCCTGCTATCGAAAGCGGCTTTAAAATCAACAAAGAGGTGGTGTGTGTCGATTCTTTTCTCACGGGTTTTCTCCAGGATTTGACGTATTGTAAAAATCTGGTCGATGGTAGATTTTCCAGGTCTGAAGCCACACTGATAAGGTCCAATCAGTCTGTTCACGTCAGGCTTCAATCGTTCGCACAATACGCTTGACAAGACCTTATATGCGATATTCAAAAGGCTGATTCCGCGGTAGTTGGTGCAGTTTGCAGGATAACCTTTCTTGTGGATTGGGCACAGAACACTTAGATTCCAATCTTCGGGCATGCATTCATCCGACCATATTCTGCACAGAAGCTGGTGCATACGCCTTACCAATATTAATAACGCCGAAAAGTGTAGTACAAAAAAACGCAAGTGTATTTAAAATACAATCTATATATTATTATTAACTAGCTGGTGCCCGCGACTTTGTATACTATAATTTATAATTTTTTTTTTTTTGCAACTGCAGCAAAGAATAAAATCCAACACAAAGGCTGCAGTTTAGGACTTAAGGGTCGTGTTGTCATGTAAGCTTTAAAGTTTGTATACTCAATAAACCCAAATATCGATCACAAAAAATTTTTTCATCGGACTGATAAAGCTTAAAGTTGAATAAAAAACGACTCTAAAACCATTTATTTTTCCAATATAAAGAACATAAATTATAGAATTTCTTTGTACATAATATTTGAAGTTCTACCCAAATTACAAATTATAAAAAAATTTTTCGAGCAAGTTACTTACGAGCAAGCTGCATAAAGCTGCCCGTGTGAAAAGCAATTAGTCCTACGGTCGATACCAGCTGCTCGGAGTGTCTGACCCTGTGACTTATTTATTGTCATTGCGAAACATACGCTGACTATCTTCTATCACATTATTTCGAAGCGATTTAACTTTAAGTCGGGTTCCATTACATAAATTTGGTGTTGTTAGGTTTCGAAGCAACATAATCGGAATACCAACTTTTAAAACGATGTTATGCGCTGGTAGTCCGGGTGCTGAAAGTGAGTTAAGAAACTCTACTAAGTAACTGGTAGTGTCGGTTCTCTCTAAAGCAATGTTGATTGACGTGTATGAGAATTCTTCTCCATGAATTTTTTGTAAGACACTTTGATTTATGGGCGCTGTTTGATCTGTTTTGGTGTAAATATTGCTCACAAAGCGTTCTGACGCGTTATCAGAGACACTTCTCCATAAACTGAAGTAATTAAGTCCTCCATTGATGGAACAATAGTACAAAGATTCTCTGGCAATGTTACTAATCCATTTGATTCGGGAATGTAACCCTGCCCGATTTTAAGTAAAACGACCGAAAACTCCTGCGCCCTGGGGTTTCCACCTATGTGCGTTCTCAAAATACGCATTGGACTCAGTTTCTGTACCCGTGGCCAGATACCGTTTCAGACATGCCGCCTACTCATCAGCTCCAGTTTTGTGAGCTACTACGGGAAGAGTTTGACGGAAGTCACCACAAAATAAAAGCGTCACTTTTCCCATGATGTGATCGGTTCGTCGAATGTCTTGAAGAATGCGATCTACTGCTTCCACTCAGTTTCTGTACCCGTGGCCAGAGAACTGACCGTCTCAGACATGCCTCCAGCTCATGAGCTCTAGTTTTGCGAGTTACGAAGGGAAGAGTTTGAGGGAAGTCACCAAAAAATAAAACTGTCACTTTTCCCATGATGTGATCGTTACGTCGAATGTCTTGCCATCGGCCTTCTTATGTGCCATCGGTTTTTCCTCCAGTAAGAAGAGTCGCAGCAATACCCGAAGAAGCGACTGCTATTGCTATTTTACCTTGCCTTCTTATTTGAGCCAATAGGAGGCGAGTCAAAAAGGTTTTGCCTGTTCCACCAGGTGCGTCTAAAAAAAACGTTTCTCCATCCTGTTGACTAACACTTCGCAGTACCTTGTCGTATACTGACTTTTGCTCATCTGTAAGCTTTCCAATGTTATTGTTTACAATTTCGGCCATATCAGAGGAACTATAATTTGTTTCTGTCAAAGCGGGCATGATTCACGTCCCATGTGGATCATTCAATGCCAGCTCACCCTGCATGAAAGAAGGCAACTGCACAAAGAGATTTCCGAAAAGGTTCGTTAACGAAACTTCTACTGCTGAAAATGCATAACCAATTGTACAGGCGTCGAACGCCTAAAAATGGTGGATTCACTGCTGATGTTAACCTGCGCGGACAATGTATTACAGTTGACAATCGATGATTGGTGCCGGATTCACCAGTACTTTCACGTGCATTTGAAACCCATTTGAATGTAGAGTATTGTGCTAGCGAGGAGTCCAAAAGGTATATCGGCAAGTATGTGAATAAGGGGAGCGATCAGGCGACATTTGGTTGCGGAGTGGCGACCGTGACAAGGTAACCATTTTATTGTTTGTCCGTATTTAAATGCATCTACCCACCCCTCATTTTTCCGTCCGAAATTTGTTAAGATATATAATTAAAATCATTTGAGATATTTAAATTAAGCGCATCGCATATAACAGTACCCATTGGCACCGTTCGTTTGATACCCATATTGTACTAATAATTTTTTTTTGCAAAATATTCGTCGATAACTTCAAGATATCTCCGAAACCGTTTGGGATATTTCAATTAATCACATCGCATATTAAAGCACTCATTGAAAGGTAAGTGTATAATTTTAGGGCACTGTACTGCACTCACCTTCACTTGTTAACTCGATTAAATAAAGAGAAAAACAACCAAAACTAAACTTTAGTTTTAAAAAATGGAAATTCGTATTTATTCGTATTATTAAGCGCAAAAAGGTAGTGGCGGGTGCAACGGCTTAAACGATTGTGTTGTTTTCAACTTGTGTGCGTCTTTTTGTGTGGTTTTTCACAGCGAAAATGAGGAAGCCAATCGCGTCATGCCTCAGAGCCAACAGTGCTCGCGACCAACACATACACTAGGGTGACGCAAAAAAAAAAAAAAAAAATACATATATAAAACTAAAAATTAAAATTCGGGCGCTCCGGTTTACAATACGGCAATTAAATATCAAAAAAAAAAAAAAAAAAAAAAATACAGTCCACTAACTTTCACAAACACCAAAAAAAACAAAAAAAAAACAGCAAAAAGGATAAGTACAACCCTCCTTTCCCCTGAAAAAAGAGCGGTGAGTTGAAAAACTAGCAATATTATATAAAATATTCAGCACAAAATTTTGGTGTTACAAAAAAAATAGTAACCAAAAGTAAAACATCCTTTTTGTACTTGCTGACGAAGTACAATTAAAAAGTAAGAATTTTTTCCATCAGAAACGGATTATTTCAGGGTAAGCTTTGGTCCGACAATATTTCAATTATATATTATATACTATATACAGTCTTCCCAATTTTGTCGAAGTTCCGATCACCAGTTACATAAATTAAAACATATTTATATACATATAAAAGTAATTTTTCCATATTAAGTACCTCACAAAAGTATAGAAACAATATACTTAACTAAATTTAAAATCGCGGCTTTCTGCTTATTTTTCGTGTCATCAAGCACAAACAAAAATTAATAAAAACGAAATACATATATTCAAGTTTTCACTTGCAAATTTTTCCCGCAATACCCCCTTTGCTAGCATATCCTTACACATACAAGTCAAGCAAAGGCAGGATTGTAACAATAAATAAGCAGAAACTAACAAGTAAAAAAGAACCAAAAACATTTAAATAACCATAAACCTATTTCTGACATCCCATCAAAAATTGTTTGGAGTCTTATTATATGTACATAAACAAGCAACAAAGTTCCTTGCACTCAATTGCATTGAACTAAGAATTGCATTAGCACAAGTAAAGCAGAACACAATTTATCATTCATTTCATTTATCATCATTCCCGGGTTTTACCCGGCCAAGGGCTGTTATTTCAGTGTAACCATGTCCAATTTGTCCAGTCCCACTCCTAAATTGTCATCCTCGGAGCAATCCCTTGCAGCAGGGTTGCTCCAATGTCTCTTGCTACGGGCTGATATCGAATCCAACCCCGGGCCACGAGACTGGATCTGCTGCGTCTGCTGGAAGAAAATATATGTAAAACGTTCACATTCCGTTCAATGCAGTAAATGCAAGAGATGGTTGCATAGATCTGGATGCTCAGGGCTTAACCCTGCCATCCCCAGAACCCGTACTTTTTTAGTACTTTTGAGGCATGATGTTGTTCGCGCGTAAGCGCGTCCCGCGGATCTCGTCGCTCCGGCGCACACACACCACACCTACCATCATCAAATGGCCACAACAGTGGCCCGGTCTTCACGACCTGCAGCCTTGCTGCTCTCGCCTCACCTCAGTCCCCACTCTCGTCCCCCCCTACTTCCAGCATGCACGTGGGTCAGGAACATAACCTCCTCGTACCTTTCACCACGTGCACTGTTTGTCGGCAAAGACTACATATATACGCCTGCGGCATCGGTTAAGTGCAATAACTGCCTTGGCCTGTGCCACATCCATATGTGCTCTGGGCTCGCAAACAGGAACATGCATTTATTGCCCCTTGCTGCAGTACTCAGCCGCCCTCCACGCCACACAACATCGGTCAACCACTCCGAAATTCTAGGGGTTACATTCGACAATAGCCTCACCTTCGCTAATCATGCCACCGCAATAGCTTCAAAGGTACAAAGCCGCAACAAGATCCTCAAGTCACTGGCCGGCAGTACTTGGGGCAAAGACAAAGAAACGTTGCTGGTCACCTATAAGGCTATTGGCCGACCTTCACGACACCAACTGGAGGAAATTACAGGTCTGCCAAAACACCGCCATCAGAATTGCGACGGGCTGTTTGCTTATGTCTCCTGAGTCTCATCTTCACCAGGAGGCTCAAATGCTCAACGTTCGCGAGCATGCGGAACTTTTAAGTAGGCAGTTCCTTCTGAACTGTCACCGACCCAGTCATCCAAATCGACAGCTATTGGATGAAACTCCGCCCCCTAGAGACATAAGGAAACATCTCCGAAAGCATTATGATGAGATCCGGCATCACATCTCGTTGCCGTTTGATCTGCAGGACCATAGGCGGGCCCTAAAGGACCTCCACACTGAGTCGGTGGACAGATCCCGGCCTGTGAACCCCGTTATTGGTGCCCAACCACCCGTTCTTGCTGAGGAAGAACGTGTCCTTCCGAGGGAGACTAGAGTCATGCTGGCTCAACTTCGGTCTGGATATTGTAATAGGCTGAACTCCTATTTGTCCAGACTGAACCCCACCATACCGAACACATGCCCTGCATGCGGTATGGCCCCCCATGACACGCAACATCTCTTTTCGTGTTCTTCAGAACATACTCTTCTAACTCTCCTATCACTTTGGTCCAACCCTGTTGAAACAGCGCGTTTCCTTGGACTTCCGTCAGAAGAGCCCGATGACAACTAGGAGTGTTCTGGCCCTTTGGGCAGGGCGAAGCACTGCTAACAACAACAACAACACCAATTTATCATATTGGTTACCTGCTTTGATTTTGTCCACCGCGGCTATTGTCACTGCTATACATATAGACAAACACACAAACTTGTGTTTAGCCACCCTCACTAAAAATACAGTACATACAAACGTACATATATGTATATACATACAAAATTTAATAACTGACCTTACTCAAGGGAGTAACCCAACAAACTTTTTGTGCACGAAAGCATAAAGTAAATTATAAATATACAAACATATATTTAGATTAAACGTAATAAGTATCATTAAATCCGACTTGGAAATTACAGCCGAGAGTAAAATAAAAGTAGTGATACCCATAAAATCGCGGTAAACTAAAAATTATTATATATACATAAATAAACATACCAGTATTATATTGATTATAAAAAATCAACTCAGTAACGACTGAAAAACTACAGTCGCGCTCAAAAAATAAGCACCGATAAACAAAAAAGTTCGGTACATTAACAAAATACAAAACAAACATACAAACAAAATATAAATAAAAACTTATCAGTAATTCTATAGTAGAAGAGGTTCAGCTTCGACTCAAAATGTCAACGGACCCTAAATCACCTCATCTATTATTAGATATACCCAAAATGGGTGAAGAAGAAACGCCTCAAGGCAGCCCAGCTGAAAGCACCCGTTCAAACAGGGTGCAAAGCAAAAAAAGGGCAAAGATTTTTCAGCTGCAAAATTCATTGCAGAAAGTGACAGTATCATAAGATACTGCACAAGGTTTTCCTCAATTGCTATAGAGGAAAATACAGAATCGGATTTTGGACACGGCTCCAAGCGTCATATGACGCAATCATCGAAACAGATGATTGAGAATTGCCCGAAAACTTTAAAAACTCGGCGTATTCCAAATATGAAAACTGCTTAGACCAGTACGAAGAAACTAAGGCTTTGATCTCCGATCAACTCAAACTTCTTAAGCCTATTACTGCACCTGCTCCACCCCAGCTAGTAGAGCTGCCCCAAAAACAAATGAACGACACAAGTTCCGGCATATATCTCAAAGTGCCAGCCTGGGATACTGAAGTATTTCAAAAACTATATCATTTAAGAAATAAAACAAAAGGTCAAGCAGCGGCTATAGTAAAACAGTTCGCACTCAATGATGACAATTTTAATCTGGCTTGGGAAGCGTTAAAAGCTAGATATGAAAATGAAAGAGTCTTGGTCGACAAACAAATAACGACCTTAATGAATTTACCAAAAATTCAAAAAGAAACAAGTGAGGAATTTCTGAAGTTACAGTCGACAGTAACAAACTGTTTGTCGGTTCTAGCAAACCCAAAACGTCCCCACTGAAAACTGGGACCCCATTCTTGTCAATATCTGTGCTGCCACATTACCAGAAAAATCTCTAATTTTATGGGAGCAATCGCTCTCATCCCGCAAAAAATGCCCAACGTGGCAAGAAATGAAAGATTTCCTGCGTTTGTTTGGTTGTTGTGTTTTCCGACAGGGTTGATATTAGATTCATATTGGAACGAATTTCCGGCGAGAACGAAATAAAGCATTGAAGATGTCGCATCGACGAAACTGGTTTGCTACAAAACCAAAATTGACAAGGGACGACGGAAATTCATTCCAATATGAATCGAAAGATTTCCTCACCACCCAGTTCGAAATTGCAGAACGGGTAGATAATAAAGCATCATCACCATAATAGAAGCTTCTTTAAACCCCAAGCCAATAACTACAATTCTAAGAGTTCCAATAAATCTCAATCGTTCACATCTGAACAATATAGAAATATCTCATGCGAACTGTGCAGCGGAGGGCATCAAATAAGATCTTGCGAGAAATTTACAAATTTATCAATAAACGAAAGAAATAACTTAGTCAGAACTAAGAAACTTTGCAACAATTGCCTATCGCCTACTCATACTGCACA
Source organism: Sphenella marginata (assembly GCA_951509765.1). Classification (NCBI taxonomy): domain Eukaryota; kingdom Metazoa; phylum Arthropoda; class Insecta; order Diptera; family Tephritidae; genus Sphenella; species Sphenella marginata. The sequence goes on along the minus strand of OX608080.1, from coordinate 75,964,642 downwards.
GACATGTGCGAGTAAATACACTTGCTCATATTCAACTAAGGGCCTTAATAGATCAAGGATCACAGCGATCATTCATAGCATCCAAGGTCCAAAAAAGTTTAAATTTACCAACAAAATCAGCCAATTTTGAAATATCTGGAATGGGTGGAAGAGTAGTTCAAAACTCAAATAAGATCTGCCTCATTACCTTGATGTCTTCAAATGCGGATCAACGAATAAAAGCACAAGCTATAGTTCTACCGCGACTGACAAATATGCTCCCAAGCTATAATCACCCCTATTCTGCATTACAATTACGTTCCCGCTCTACGCTCCGCTCGGATCGTAAATATGCATTCTGAGTTACGCTTGGATCGAAAGAAAAAGTCAGCAGTTTGCCTTGGAATGTGTGAAATTGAAACATAACAAAGCAAATTACACAAATTAGTGCTATTGTAATAAAAGTTAAATTGTATTATTTATTAACTTATTTACATATATTAACTAATTACATATGTATTGAGTATTATTAAATTAATTAAGTGAATTATAGCAGTCATCGGAGGACCAACAAAATCAAGAGGACACTGTTGGTGGATGTTACCACAGCTTCAGTTGGTACCTGGCATTTTCAATAGAGTTGGTGCTAGAAGAGTCTGCTTCGTCGAGCAGGTACACAGATGGTTGGCGTCGCATCGTGGGGCCACACCATACGCAGAGCAAACATTAGACATGCCAGTGTTAAGTCTGACAGCAGGTGGTACTTTTCGGTGTAGGAAGACATTGGCCGCCCCCGAAACTGACAAAGAAGTTTACAGAGTATGAGTGGGTGCTGTGGAGTGGTCGCCGGTGCACGTTTGGATATAATGGCAATGTCAAAGCCTTACAAAATTACCTTAGTTTTAATTTCGTTAGTAATATTGTTTGGTGTTTTGAATGCTAGTCCAATTTGTAATTGTTTACAACCGGTGCCGATGCTAATGCGCGTCCAAAAATATTAGATCTCCCTAGGCGGATTCACATTCCTGGCATCGAAACGCGTCTTTTGATACCCCTCTCTACATTTTTGGACAAATATTAGCACTCGGCACCGGTCGAAAACAATTACCCTTCAAACATATCAAAAAACATCATTAGAGTACAAAAACAAAATATAGCGAGCGTTTTACAACTTTTACATACGCGTTTTACTTAAATTTAAATTAATTTAAATTAAGAACTTCAACAAAAAATCGCGGGTATTAATCGTAAACTGTTTGCAAAATAAAAACAAGCATTTATCCGCCAACAAAATTCAACGTAGAAAAACGGAGCTACGATCGAAGTGCAGAATTAGCAGAATTGGAAGTTTCGAAGTTGAACGTAGCGGAATTGAAACGAAGGAATACCAAAGTTGCCAAGCGGAGAAATTTTCGATCCAAGTCGAAATGCAGAATAGGGGTGAATATAAGTAGCGAGCATTGGCAAAAGTTTTCACATCTGAAACTAGCCGATCCCAACTGCCATACACCCGATCAAATCGACATATTATTGGGAAGCGATCTAATCCCCCAAATAATACTTCAAGATGTTAAGAAAATCTCCAACAACCTACTAGCCCAAAATACCATCTTTGGATGGATTTTAAGCGGTCAAGTCAAAGAGAAAATCTCCAGCTTCACAACGCAAGTGGAAGATATTTCGAATGACTATCTTAACTCACAATTGAGGAAATTCTGGGAGGTAGAAGAACTACCACCAATACCCGTTACTACAGCTGACGACAAGTATTGTGAAGACTTCTACGAGGCCACAACTACGAGATCAGAAAACGGGCGGTACGTCGTACGACTACCATTCAAACAACAATTTCCTGATACACTCGCCTTAGGTCACTCACTAACCTCAGCTCTACAGCAGTTTCTAAGTATGGACAGAAACCTACTTAAAAAAGGCGAGCTAAAAACCTCATATGACAACGTTCTTGAGGAATATCTAACACTAGATCATATGGAATCAGTAAATTCCTATGAAAAAATTACAAAAGGCAAACACGCCTCCTTTTATCTACCACACCACGCGGTTATAAAACCCGAAAAACTTACAACAAAAGTAAGAGTGGTGTTCAATGCATCTAAATGCACAAACTCAGGCAATTCATTAAACGACGTTTTATACACGGGTCCAACATTACAACCCGACTTAATGCTACTTATCTTACAGTGGCGGATGTATAAATACGTATTCAATGGTGACGTCGAAAAAATGTACCGGCAAATCCTAGTACATGAAGACGACCAAAACTATCAGCGCGTTATATTCCGCAATTCACCTAGCAGTCCAATCCGCGACTACAAGCTAAAAACGGTGACATTTGGCGTAAACTGCGCCCCTTTCCTAGCCATTCGTACATTACACGAACTGGCAAAAGATACAAAAGCCAAATTACCACTAGCCGCCCCTTTGCTTAGCTCTCAAACGTACGTAGACGACATACTGTCGGGAAGCCATAGCCTTCCGGTAGCGTGCGAGTCACTAGCGCAAGTTATCGAAGCGCAAGTTATCGAAGCCCTCGAATCAGCAGGGTTCCCATTAAAAAAGATAACTTCCAACCATCCAGGAATACTGGCAAAAATAAATAAAGAAAACTTGCTAGATACTAATTTTCTAAAGTTCGAAAAAGAGAGCACCACTAAAACTCTGGGCATACAATGGAATGCAATATCAGACCAATTTTCTTACACTCTTGAGTCGGTATCTGCAAAATCCGCAAAAACGAAAAGACAAATTTTGTCATCTGTGGCAAAACCTTTTGACCCTGCAGGATGGCTTGCACCAATCATGATACAAGCAAAAATCCTCATTCAAGAATTATGGCTAGATGGAACCGATTGGGACGAAGTGGTGAAACCACTCCGCTTAATAAAATGGTCCCAATTTGCAAGTAACTTGCACACTATCTCCGATATACAAATACCTCGGTGGGTGAATTTCTCACCCGATCATGAAGTCGAAATCCACGTCTTTTGCGATGCTTCTGAGAAAGCATACTGCGCTGCTATTTATGTGCGAACCCAGCACGATGGCAAAATAACAAGTCAGTTATTAGTGGCAAAGGCCAAGGTCGCACCTCTTAAGACTGTAAGCCTCCCACGGCTCGAGCTATGCGGCGCACTCCTGCTCGCAAAACTAGCCTCGACCGTGCAAGCACATTTAAACCTGAGCGATCAGAAACTATATCTATGGTCCGATTCAGAAATCGTGCTAGCATGACTAGAAAAGCCACCACATATGTGGAAAACATACGTTTCTAGCCGTACAGCTCAAATCATTGACTTGGTTGGGCCAGCAACTTGGCGACACGTAGCCAGTGCTGATAACCCTGCGGATCTTGGAACAAGAGGCTGCAAACCCCTGCACCTTACAACCACCACGCTATGGTGGAATGGCCCCAACTGGATGTTCGAATCACCTGACGCATGGCCAAAGTCGCCTGCGCGCAATATAATAGCCCCAGAAAGTAGAAGAATAGAAGGCTTTCATACAACGTTGGAGGATACAGACATCCTAGAGCGATTTTCGTCGTTCCCCCGAGCCTTAAGAGTAATAGCGTATATGTTTCAATTTGTAAATCGCTTAAAGAATAAGGTGAAAGGGATAGCCAATACCGCAAGCTATGCACTTACGCATCAAGACTTGCAACGGGCAAAAATAGCCCTAATCGAGTCCACGCAGACTCGCTAAATATTACAGTAGTGAACAAACACTGTTAAGGGCGTCGAAGCCTATCGACAAAAAGAGTACACTCTTAGTGCTTCCCTTTGTAGACTCTAAAGGACTGCTTCGTGCAAATGGCAGGCAAGCGAACTCCAGTCTGAGCTGCAATGAGCGGCATCCAATAATAATACCGGAAAAATCCGCATTTGCCACACTCTTTATAAATTATCTCCACCTCTTAATGCTACACGCCGAGCACAGGCTAATGCAACAAATGATCCGACAAGAGTTTTATATTCCTCGATTAAAGCCTCTGATCAAAAAATCCATCTTTATGTGTTAAGTCTGTACGCTACACAAGCAAAAGGTACGCACGCAGATCATGGCAGCTCTACCACCCGAACCCTGCAATTTTTCTATGCCTTTCACCATTACTGGTGTAGATTTTGCGGACCTTTCCAGCTAAAGGCCTCGATGTTAAGGTCTTCTACCACAATGAAAGGTTACGTGGCTGTTTTTGTAAGCTTTACGACAAAAGCCGTGCACCTAGAATTATGTTCAGATCTGACGGCGAGGATTTCCCTCGAAAATCATGAGCGACAATGGCAAAACCTTTATCGGCGTCCAACGAGCTACCGAAAAGGAGTTCATACAGTTCGCCAAAGAAGTCTCGCCGCACATCATTGAAAAATACGCACCTCAAGGCATTAATTGGCAATTCATCCCTCCAAGTGCCCCACATATGGGTGGACTATGGGAATCAGCGGTTAAAAGCTTTAAATCGCATTTTAAGAAAACCGCTGGCAATAACAAATTTACATTCGAAGAGTTCACTACGCTACTCATTCGAGTTGAAGCCCTTTTAAACTCACGGCCGCTTTCAGCACTCTCGCCAGATCCCTCCGACTTTACAGCCCTCACCCCTGGGCATTTTCTTAGAGGAGCGCCACTTCTGGCCATAACAGAACAAAACGTAGACTCACTCTCCCTCATAAATCGATGGGAACGGATCAAAATCCTCCGTCATGAGTTTAGTCGCCGATGGAAGGAAGAATACCTTAAAGACCTTCACAAACAATATCGGTGGAAAAATACTCAAGAAGCACCTAAAATTGGAGCATGCGTCTTAATTCATGACGAATGTCTATCTCCTACCGAATGGCGGCTAGCCCGCATCGAAAAGGTACATTACGGTTCCGACGGTCACATCCGAGTAGTTGACCTACGTACGCAAAACGGCAAACTAACTCGACCGCTCGTAAAACTTTGTTTTCTACCAACCGAGTCTAATAAAGCTAATACCGATCGCGCAAATACCTAAAATCAATATAAAATCAAATACGGAGCAGTTCATCTAACGAAGCGATGTTGCTATCCGAAACAAATACCTCACTCCTAAAGAGGTAGCTCGAAGGACTCTCGTTTCCTCGAACTAAACGTGAAATTATACCAGAAATAAAAACCCGCATAAAAGATACAATAATCATATCACATTTGAAACCATATGTTGATCAAGTGCTAAAATCAAGCACCCCTATACTTAATAAGACACTAAAGTCCATAATTTCTATCTATACAGATTATCATGTATATGGAAATCGAGCAAGTCGCCCCAACACCAACAATCTGCTCTGCGGTTACCGTGCCACGAGCACGAGCAGTGCCCACTGCAGCACCGCACACTTTCATCCAAGGGCCGCAACAGCGCCCACCGTACCACCGGAACAACCACAGCGTCCACGAATATGGACTCATCGCGCGGCCCGTAATCGCCGTCCAGCAGCATCCGCTTACCAGACACAGCCAGCAAGTCGAGGCCGTCGTCGCCCAACCGGGCTCCGCAATGTCGTGGAGACCCTGCAGCAGCTGCAACGACTTCTAGGCTGATCACTCGCCTAGGGGGGCCGGGATGGCTAGATTAGCCACAACACTGGCGGGTGCAACCCTGCCGCCAGCATTCACGCACCAACTAATTGTCAACACCAAACACATACACATTGTAAACAAATATTACAATTTCGCAAATATCGAGCAAGTCGGTCATTTAGCGCCTGAGCCAAAACGAATAAATATATTTCCGAGTTAAAACCAAGATTAATTTCTTTTATTTATTTAAAGTACGGTAGTGAAGTGTCCCGAATTATATAGTAAGTATAAACTAAGGTGAGTATAACGTGTGTGTAATAAGGTAAATATTCATGTAATGTATGTATGTATATAATTCAATGTGTAAATGAAATTCAATTAATGTTCGTGTCTATGAGTGTTATTTATTAATATGGGTTTTAGTCGAACTAAATAAGATTGGAGCTCATGTCTCCAACATAGCGGCCAGCCTGCTCCGCTGGTGGAAGCAGCAATTCCTGCATCTCGGCCAAGGTGGATGCCGCAGTCGAGAAAAGGTGTCTTAGGTGCCGCTCATTTTTCTTCTTGTTGAATTACTGTGTGGTGTGCCAAGCTGCATCGGTGGCAACTGTCATAGGAGTTACATGCCGCCGTGCCGTGTGAGGTTTCCAAGCAATTCAAGCAGTACTTGTGAGCCCGCACTGACTCGTACCGCTGCTCTGGCGTCATGGCCATAAATGCTGGACAGTACCGCAGAGAGGGCCGTTCGCAGCATAAGCGACAGGTGCTGTAGTCTCCGTAGCGTCTGCAACGATAAGAAAAGAAGGGAAATATTTGTGGTGTTAGCACGGCTGTAGTGGTAGGGTCGGAGCGCTATCCCTAACTTTTACATGCTAAGGAGAGAAGGTTGACATGAGAGTCGAAATCGTATTTGGCGGGGGCAATGCACATAATTTTGAGATGGGTCGTGTATAAACTCCGCCTTGAGTTCGGACATCTACAAGTCGAACATTTTCGTCCGAACCAGGATGGAGTGAAATTATACCAGAAATAAAAACCCGCATAAAAGATACAATAATCATATCACATTTGAAACCATATGTTGATCAAGTGCTAAAATCAAGCACCCCTATACTTAATAAGACACTAAAGTCCATAATTTCTATCTATACAGATTATCATGTATATGGAAATCGAGCAAGTCGCCCCAACACCAACAATCTGCTCTGCGGTTACCGTGCCACGAGCACGAGCAGTGCCCACTGCAGCACCGCACACTTTCATCCAAGGGCCGCAACAGCGCCCACCGTACCACCGGAACAACCACAGCGTCCACGAATATGGACTCATCGCGCGGCCCGTAATCGCCGTCCAGCAGCATCCGCTTACCAGACACAGCCAGCAAGTCGAGGCCGTCGTCGCCCAACCGGGCTCCGCAATGTCGTGGAGACCCTGCAGCAGCTGCAACGACTTCTAGGCTGATCACTCGCCTAGGGGGGCCGGGATGGCTAGATTAGCCACAACACTGGCGGGTGCAACCCTGCCGCCAGCATTCACGCACCAACTAATTGTCAACACCAAACACATACACATTGTAAACAAATATTACAATTTCGCAAATATCGAGCAAGTCGGTCATTTAGCGCCTGAGCCAAAACGAATAAATATATTTCCGAGTTAAAACCAAGATTAATTTCTTTTATTTATTTAAAGTACGGTAGTGAAGTGTCCCGAATTATATAGTAAGTATAAACTAAGGTGAGTATAACGTGTGTGTAATAAGGTAAATATTCATGTAATGTATGTATGTATATAATTCAATGTGTAAATGAAATTCAATTAATGTTCGTGTCTATGAGTGTTATTTATTAATATGGGTTTTAGTCGAACTAAATAAGATTGGAGCTCATGTCTCCAACATAGCGGCCAGCCTGCTCCGCTGGTGGAAGCAGCAATTCCTGCATCTCGGCCAAGGTGGATGCCGCAGTCGAGAAAAGGTGTCTTAGGTGCCGCTCATTTTTCTTCTTGTTGAATTACTGTGTGGTGTGCCAAGCTGCATCGGTGGCAACTGTCATAGGAGTTACATGCCGCCGTGCCGTGTGAGGTTTCCAAGCAATTCAAGCAGTACTTGTGAGCCCGCACTGACTCGTACCGCTGCTCTGGCGTCATGGCCATAAATGCTGGACAGTACCGCAGAGAGGGCCGTTCGCAGCATAAGCGACAGGTGCTGTAGTCTCCGTAGCGTCTGCAACGATAAGAAAAGAAGGGAAATATTTGTGGTGTTAGCACGGCTGTAGTGGTAGGGTCGGAGCGCTATCCCTAACTTTTACATGCTAAGGAGAGAAGGTTGACATGAGAGTCGAAATCGTATTTGGCGGGGGCAATGCACATAATTTTGAGATGGGTCGTGTATAAACTCCGCCTTGAGTTCGGACATCTACAAGTCGAACATTTTCGTCCGAACCAGGATGGAGTCGAATGACGCATCCGAGTCGCCAGTCATTTGGAGGTAGAAAATCATCTTTTACGACGACCATATCTCCCTCCCTGATGTTTGTCTGCTTGATTTTCAGAGTTGGCTTCTGGTAATGAGAGTAGTGGAGCGAAACGGAGAAAATGACCAGGGGTAAGAGCGAGTATATCGTTTGGATTGTCTGACATGTTAGAAAGTGGTCGCGAGTTGAGAACTGCTTCGATCCGCGCGAGTAGAGTCGTGAATTCTTCGAATGTGAATTTATGGCTTCCCGCAACCTTGAGAAAATGAGTTTTAAAATTTTCACAGCTGCCTCCCACAATCCACCCATGTGCGGAGCATAGGAGGGGATGAATTGTCAGGCCAGTCTGTGGGTAGAGTATTTATCAGCTATGTCAGCTGGCGCCGACGAAGGTCTTGCCATTATCTGACATAACTTTATGTGGTAGTCCAGGACGACTGACAAAACGAGAGAATGCTGCTTTGAACGCAGCTGTCGTCAAATCTGAGCAGAGCTCGAGGTGTACTGCTTTTGTCGAAAAACAGACAAACACGCAGACATAGGCCTTTGCATACAAGGCTTTTCGGATCATGGATGTTTTTAGTAAAAACGGGGCCAGCAAAGTCCACGCCGGTAGTATGAAAGTGTAGGAGAAGGTGGACCTCTCAGGGCGTAGTGCGGCCATTATTTGAGATTTAGCCTGTTGCTTATAGATAGTGCAGGCTTTGCAATGGAAGATGCACTTTTTCACCTTTTGCTTGAGTCTAGGGATATAACACTCTTGTTGTATCATCCGGCTCATTAGCTGCTTTTCTGCATGCAAAAATTCAGAATGGATAAAATCAAGGATTAAGGAGCATAATCGAGAGCTATCGGGAATAATAATAGGGTGGTGCTCGTTATATGTGAGAGTTGCATAGGCGAGCCTTCCATTGACGCGCATTATGCCGGTTTTGTCGAGCATAGGGTTCAGAGACAACCTACTAATGGGTTTGCCAGATTGAAGGTCCTTAATTTCAGCCGGGTAAAATCTGAGCTGAGTCAACAGGATAAAACGCAACTTTGCCTGATGCACTTCCTCTTGGGTAAAGGCTGCCGTTGTTGAGACATTGCGTTTTTTCACTCTATCTATAAACCGGTGCATATTCGCCACTACTCGAACTGCTTTCGGGTACGACGAAAACCTACCCAGTAAATCTGGCATTTCACTAGCATGGAGTACTTGGGTACGCTTTTGTTGGGGCGGAGTTATGGTTTGGGTCACAGGTTTGGGCCAGAACGTCGATGGTTTTGACAACCACTCCGGGCCGTTAAACAATAGGGGCAATCGGCTAGATCCTTTGGTGTACATCCACGGGTGCCAAGATCTGAGGGATTTTCTGCCCCAGGCACATGTTGCCAAGTGGCGTTACCAACATTTGCTACGTAGGTCTTCCATGTGTGAGGGGTTTTTCCAGCCATGCTAGCAGAGTCTAACCAGAGATAAAGTTCAAGAGGGGTCAGATTTAAGTGAAAGTGTATGTGTTTAATTAGTTTTGTCAGGAGCACCGCTCCGCAAAGCTCCAGACGGGGGAGACTAACTGTTTGCAGAGGAGCGACTTTGCTCTTTGCCACTAATAGATGAGTGGAAACCGTGCTTTCACTATTTTGTACTCGTAGATACACACATTCGCAGAATGCTTTTTCTGAGGCATCTAAGAAGCCGTGTATCTGAAAGGGTTTATCAGGGGAGAAGTTTACCTATCTATGAATTTTTATTCCATTTATCGCGGAGAGACTTTCGCGAAAAGTGTTCCATCTGCTGAGGGCGCCTAGTTTCACTTGTTCATCCCAGTCCGTTCCTTCTAGCCAGAGTTGCTGCAATAGAGGTTTGGCTAATATCATTATTGGCGATAGCCATCCTGCCGGGTCGAACAGTTTAGCAACCACCGGTAAAATTTGACGCTTTGTATTTGAGTTTTCAGTCAGTTATAGCGTTCCATTTTATGCCGAGTGTCTTTGTTGAACTGGCGTCGTGAAATTTTAGGAAGTCTTCATCTAGCAGATCAGACTTTGGGACTAATTTCAGAATATCAGTGGAGTTTGCCGTTATTTTCTTAAGAGGTGAACTGGCAGATTTTAAAGCATCGATAGCCTGATGCAGAGAGTTCATAGCGGACTGTAGATTGTGTTCGCCCGAGAGTACATCATCTACGTAAGTTTGTCGTAGCAATATGTCATGGGCAAGAGGGTGGGTGGGTTTCATATCTTCTGCGAGTTGGTGAAGTGTTCGGATGGCGAGATATGGAGCACAGTTGACGAAAAACGTTACCGACTTCAATTTGTAATCTTCCATTGGCAAATCTGGATCCCAAATGTGTGAAGAGAATTTGCTGAAACTGCTGATCTTCCGGGTACATGAGTATTTGGCGATACATCTTTTCAATATCATAATTGAAATCGTATTTGTAAAATCGTCATTTCCGCAGAACGAGCATTAAATCATTTTGGAGTATGGGACCTGTGTGTATTCAATGAGTTTCCTGAATGAGTTGTTCGAGACGCGTTAAAGACAACACGAACTTTTGTTGTTTTCCTGTCGGGTTTTAAGACAACATAGTGTGGGAGATAGAAGGACAAGTATTTTCCCTTTTCAATGACCTCTTGTGATGAGGTTCCCTCCATGTGATTCAGGGAGATGTATTCCTTCAAAACTTCCGAGTATTGGAGTCATAGGTACTTCTTCTTGTTGCCAAAACTTCTGAAGTAATATACTTAGGGTCTCATTGGGGTTTTCAAATACCTGTCTCTCTCTTTAATTGGACCACTGAGTATCCACCCAAATATAGTATTTTGGGCTAGTAGGGAACCACTTACATTTGCATGTAGTCCATGGAGTAGTATTTGTGGGGAGAGATCGCTGCCTATAACCATGTCAATTTTCGATGGGGTGAAACATTGAGGGTCAGCGAGTGGCAATGTCGCAAATTCCTTCAAAATTTACTGTTGACACTTTAACGCTAGGCAGGAAGTGAGTCAATTTTGGCAGTAAAATTGCCTGGATATTCATTTGGGTCTTGAGAACAGACGAGCAGAGGGTTATCTCGCCGATCTCATTTGAGTTTTGAACTACCGAACCTCCCATTCCGGATATTTTATAATGGGTTTCTTTGGTCGGTAGTTGTAAGAGCGCTTGTATTATTGACGCTACAAAGGTTTTTTCGGAGCCTTGGTCTATCGGTGCACGAATTTTGTGATATTCGCCATTAGCTGACACTGTGACGAAAGCGGTGGGTAAGAGAGTAGTTTCGTAACTAATCGCAAAGTGGGTCGATGTAGTGTTTTTCTTGAAGGGGTTTTGAATTGGTCTATCTGGGTCTTCAACTGGAGGTGACGCAACGTTTGTTTTGTTATACGCTCTATTCCTCTGTGCGGGGTTTTGAGTACTGAGTTTTGGTTAAAAATGGAGAAGAGAGTGGTGTCGGTTGTGACAATAAACGCAAGTGAAATTGCTACCACAATCCTTTGCCAAATGTGAGCAAGCTAGACAATTTGTGCAATAATTATTGGCCCTCACAAATTTGCTTCGCTCTTTGGTCGACAGTTCTCTGAATTTTATACAACTTATCAATGAATGATTTGAGTTGGGCAATTTACAAGAAAACTGATGCTTCGAGTCTACATGGAATGTTTGGGTCTTATTCCGGAAGTTCGATTGGTTGTGTATGTGCCGGGTCGTTTTACCACTTCGTACCTCGTCGTGAGAAATTTGTCCATCTCCGACCAAAGTGGAAGTTCTTTTCGAGAGTCGAAGGATCGTTCCCAGAGTGCTAGGTTCTTATCAGGTAGCTTTGATGAACATTAGGGTGGCCCTTATATGATGCTTTTTCAAAATTTTGATCATTTTTTTACGGTGCCCCTAGTTTGGTTCATTTATGTATAAAAATGAGCTGTGTGAAATTTGGCGTGAATAGGATGAGGGTAAAGCGTGTCCCTTGGGCCGATTTAAGAAAAAGTCGCATACTAAGCGATTGGCCACAAAAGTTACACCACGGAATCATTTAAATAAACTGGTTATAATTTTCAGGGCAAATATGACAATTTGAACCAATTTTAAAATAAGTGCCTTCTAAATTTAAGTTCAATTGTGACTCGTGAATAACACTTTCCTGAAGATAAAAAAAACCGTAGAGGTGAGTGACATATGTACATATAATTTATAAATACATATCGATAGTTTAAATCACACAAAATTTTAAAGTATCATATGCCATGTTTATATGAACCTGGAACCGAAATACTTCAAAACTCATCTCTTACGAGTCATTTGGAAATCACTTTGGAGAAAAACGCAACAAAGTTTAGAGTAGGTTTGGAAATTGCATATAAACATGGCAATATATTCTGGGTTTCGTACTAAATAACACTAACTAAAACTATAAAGTAAGAATGCATTTTAGTATATCCTACCGAGATCTATGAAATTTGCAATTTCAAAAAATGTGTCAGTTAGGCTCTTTGTGTTTTATGGTGACGATGTGTGTTAAATCAGGCCACAGTGTATCCTGTAGAGTTAAATGCCGGTTAAATTTTTTCTAGACCATAAATGTATAATTTTTATTGTATTCTGTGGTAGTTGAACCTGCAATTCTGGGAAATTGGTAAGAACTTTGTCACACATACCGAAGAATTTAAGGAAAATAATTGCAACAAACTATGTTTTTATATGTAAAATAAAAGCATGAATAGAGTTCCCATTGACTGTGAAATCCTCGTCAGAAGCCACACAAACAAGACGTTCAGTCGAGAAGTCACTATTATACAAAGAATTTACTCTAGCTGCGGTTCGATAGTTGCTATTAAGATATGCACTGCATTCCTCTTACTGATTTAGTGACACTAGTGAAACCTCCTCCAAATCAGATAAACCTAAATTCATAGATTTCGGTAGGATATACTAAAATGCATTCTTACTTTATAATTTTGAAGTGTTAGTAGGAAACCCAGGATATATTGCCATGTTTATATTCAATTTCCAAACCGACTCTAAACTTTGTTGCATTTTTCTTCAAAGTGATTTCCAAATGCCTCTTACAAGTGAGTTTTGAAATATTTCGGCTCCAGGTTCATATAAACATGGCATATGATACTTAAAAATTGTGTGTGATTTGAACTATCGATATGTATTTATCATGATACAATAAACAGGTAGACGCAGGAATAACAAGTAACCCTGCTATGTATTTTGCTGGTTGGTAAATTGTCAACAATTTCTTGTATCAAAGTGATGGAAATAATGGCTGGTTATTGCTGCAAAATTTGTTGCGCTGATACCATGAATAAATCGTATTGCCGGTATCAGCGCAATGTGTTAACGCAATTGCTCATAGTATTATTTTGGCACTGCTCAATTGTATTTTTGCTCAGAACAAAGGGTGGTACCAATTTGGTGGCAGCGCAGTCCGAACTCTAAACCTAACCTGAAAATTATAAGAAAAACAATTTTTGCCTCTATTTAGGAGACACCGAGCTCAAAGCCAAACTTTTTCATCGTTTAAAACAAAAATAAATTATTCCAATATTATTTATAAGTTTTCAATGGTTTTATACATGGTACAGCGATATTAACGCAATAACACTAAGGCACCCAACGTTACTCAACTTTCTTATAAGAAGTTGACATTTTGTTATTGTTTACATGTGCACAAAAATATAAGAAATGAAAATTAATGCTTTTGCATCAAATTTATATTATTTTGCGAGTTCCGTGGTTAGTTTTAGAAGTCTGGCGGTGATATATGAATTATAAAGATGTAATAGATTGAGTGCTTCACCAAAGTAGGAAATCTTTTTAGTTAGAATCTGAAGCCTCTTAGAGAAAGTCTTTTTCCAAGTCCCACTTCCTTTTGAGAACTGTAAAATAACTTTTCCCGGTCGTTTAAGTCGTGAACATCTTTTTCTCATTCCACAAACACTTTTTTGAATTGTATTTTATTGTAATAAACCGAAAAAATATAAATTAGAAAATTACTGCTCAATGTAAACAAAACAAAAATATAAACAGACATTGACAATCGGAAAACCACTTCGAATGAAAAAAAAATAAAAAATGCAACTCTGATGCGTCTACCTGTTGATTGTACCATGGTATTTATAAATTATATGTACATATGTCACTCACCTCTATATGTGTTTGGTATCTTAAGGAAAGGTTTATTCAAGAGCCAATCGAACTTAAATTTAGAAGGCACTTATTTTAAAATTGGTTCAAATTTTCATATTTGCACTGCAAATTATAACTAGCTTATTTATATGATTCCCTGGTGTAACTTTTACGAAGACACAAAATCAGTCGCTTGGTATGCGACTTTTTTTTAAATCGGCCCGAGGGGTACGCTTTACCCTTATCCGATTCACGCCAAACTTCACCCAGCTTATTTTTATTCATAAATGAACCAAACTGGGGGATAGTGTGAACGAAAAATTAAACTTGAAAAATAAGGGCCACCCTAATGAACAAAGGTATACGAGGATGGGGTCCCAGTTCTCAGTTGAGACATCACTCGCACTTAGGATCGATAAACAGTTAATTATGGTGGTTTGAATCTCTTGTATTCTTTCACCATTCTCAGAAAAAACTGTTGGCATATTGAATAGGGTCTTTAATTGGTTATCCACGAGAATTCTCAGATTCTCGTATCTTGATTTGAGTGCTCCCCAGGATAGCTCGAAATTTTGATCGTTGAGGGATTATTTTTTGATGATCAGAGCTGCTTTGCCTCGGGTTTTTTCTCTCAGGTGCAAGAGTTTTTGAGCTTTGGATAACTTAGGGTGATTTATGTAGACCGCAGTGAACATGTCCCGGAATGACGGTCAATCTTCGTACCCGCCGTAAAGGATTTCCGTATCGCATGCAGGGACTTTGAGATAGGGTTGGTATGTTCCACCATTTTCCGCAGAATTTGTCTAATTTGCTTGTGGTTAAGAGGAATTTCTTTTCCGCAACTCCGTATTCATCTTCCGACTGGGATTTAGATCGGGTTGATGATGCAGGGGGTCGCAGGGTTTTGGGCTGGACTTTCTTCTCATCCGCCATATCAAAAATCTACTAAAAAATTTATTACGAAATTATGTGTTTTTCCCACTGTAATTTATTCGCAATTTTATCTGCTCGGGCCCACTGTGCTATTTTGTGTAGCGGGATATTTTGCACAAGTGGTGATGACCGGCTTTTTTGTTGAGAGTCACTTGTCTTAGCGCTTCTAAGTACAAGTATGTGTGTATGTATGTAAAAAAAAGAGTATCACATTGGAAAATAGAAAAAGAAGTGGGTGGAGTTATAATTGATTTCCAGTGAGTGTTGAGTAAAAAGTAAAGCTTAAGAGTATGGGTGTGCGATTTTTAGTATGGACTTTTTTTTTGCTCAAATAAATCGAATAAAATTTCACCTTTTGAATAAAAAAAGGAGATTTATAAATTTTCAATATGATTATGTAAGTCGAAATTTTTTGGGTTGGTGTTAATTTTGGGCGGAGTTTATGGTACAACCGATTTTAGTGTTTATATGTAGGGACACTTTTGAGTATTTTAAATATGTTGCAAAAAATATGCAACAGGGTGTATGTGTGCACGTATATATATATTTTGCCGCAAATAATATTGTTTGAGAGAGTTTAGGTATATTTATGTGTAAGTGTGCTTAAAAATACGTATTGATATATGGATGTAGGTACAGCTTTTTCAGAGTCCCGCTCTGGGAAGTTATCCGCAAAAATACCGCTTGGTTTGTGAGCTACATAAAAATGTACATGTGCACGAAGTAATTAATTTTGGTGTGCCTCTACCTTTTTAGGGATTGCGCATTTTGGGTTAAAAAACGGTTTGAAAAATTGTTCCGCTAAGGGGGATGAGTTGACTTGCTTTACTTGGATATTTATCAATATATGAGCCCTTCAAAGCACAAGTGGTATAACTCCCCTTTTTGGGTTTTTTTTAGTTAGGCATGGCACTGTATTTAATGCAATAACGTGGTAGCTTCTAGTTCCCATAGTGTCCTCAGAAATTACTTGTGCAGTGAATGCTGCCGCCTATTCGTTGAAAGCACCAGTCAATTATACACAAATTCACCATTCGTGCAGTGAATTTCATGGGAGAAAGACTTATTCTCAGTGTTTTTTTGTAATAATTCCTTTAACTGGACTCAGGTGGAGATAACAGAAGTGGAACTTCGAGTATTTTTTCCAATAATGGATTAGATATTGAATATTTTTTCGCCAGACAGAAGAGTTTTGTATATTTTGTTTGCTTATCATAATTTACTGCAATGATATGGTTTAGTTATTACCATGCTTATATGCATTCATTACATTTTCTAGTTCAATACGTTCTGTTTGAAATCACATTTATGGGTCAATTTCAAGAAAAACGTACGCAACGAGTTTTTTTGCTTATTTTTAAAGTTTTTCCAATTCGCCTGTAAGAGTGGCCAATTTATGTAGAAATTGATGAAGAATCCGGTGGGACCTTTAGGCTCTCAAAAAAATCAATATTTTTGGTTTTTTTTTTAGGGTTTCTATGATTTCTATCTTGAGCGTCACACACAAAATATGTATAAAAAATCGCTGAAAATGCAAAAATATTTCAGATTCAAGTTTACTATGTTGTTCTTTTGTTTTTCAAGATTCACTTCTGCCAAAATCACCTTTTCGATTATAAACACAAAATCACGATTCACCTTGATTTATTTTTTTTTTAAGTGACTAGTTATTTACAAATTTTAAGATGAAAATATGTAAATTATTGTTAAAAAGAGACTTGAACTAAGGGGTTACTTGCAAACTAATAGGATTGTAACAATGTATTTAAAAAAACTGCAATTATAAGCGTTTTAAGGAAAACAAGTAAGGAAGTCTAAGTTCGGGTGAACCGAACATTAAATACCCAGCGTTAGTTTTCAGAAAAAGGGGGCGTGGTTTTCATCCGATTTCGCCCATTTTAAAAACCAATCTATTCCGAGCCTAAACAATAGCGAATTTGGTGGGAGCGGCCACGACCCTTGCTTATAAAGCTTTAACCGCTTACATGAGAAAAAAGTACTGAATCGATCTTTTCAAGGGTTATACCATGTCCTATATATAACTTTGGGAAAGAAGGCGTGCCATGCCCATAACTTTTAACGTATTTTGTGAAATTTTTTGATATACGAATATATGTGTCCATTAATCAATATTTACATAATTTTAAAAAAGTGGGTGGTGGCACGCCCACTGATTTTATTATGTTGTTTGTCCCTATTTGAAGATCAGTTTTCATTGCAGATCTTTATGATACTTTCACAGTGGCTTGTTAATAGTGAAATGTTGATATTTTGTTTATTCACTTGTGGGCGGTGCCACGCCCATTTTCCCAAAATATTACTAAAAACATTTTAAACAACACTAATAACATCATGAAGTGAATGATTGGACTAAATTTTAGCATTATATCTTTATCAGTTAAACAGATATTGCATATTCCGGTTTCCTAACTAAGAGAGAACTTTAGTCCAAAAAGGGGTGTGGTCGTTCACCGATTTTTCTCATTTTCTGTGGTAGTACTCTACATAAATATAACATGCCTGGTACCTTGTTTCGTAAACCTATCTCACACCGTTCTGAAGTAATTAGCAGTCGAATTTGAAAATTGCTTGACTCATAAGTGGACGGTGCCAAGCCCACTTTCCAAAATTTTGCAAAAATAATGTAAAGAATATGAAAATTGATGTATGTACCAAATTATATTATTACAGCGGTATCAGTTAATTAGATATGGACTTTTCAATATTTCCACTTCCTTTCAATATAACTTTTATGAAAAAGTAGGCGTGGTCGCGAAGCGATTTCGTTTATTTTCTATAGCTGAATTTAACATAACAATAGTATGCCCTCTACAAAATTTCGTTATACTAGCACAAACTGTTCTGAAGTTATTGAGAGTCAAAATTTGAAAATTTCTTCAAATATATGTGGGCAGTGCCACGCCCCTTTTCAAAAAATTTGATAAAATCGGCCTTAGAACATCTAAATCAATACATATTGCAAATTCTGCTGATATTGAATTAACCCGTTTTATACGTTTTTCGAAATTTTCGATATCGAAAAAGGGACGTGGTTGTGGTCCGATTTTACCCATTTTCAATACCAATCTATTCTGAACCCAAATAAGTACGCATGTCGAATTTGGTGAAGATATCTCATTATTTGCTCAAGTTAACGGACAGACGGACGGACATGGCTCAATCAAATTTTTTTCGATCCTGATCATATTGATATACGGAAGTCTATATCTATCTCGATTCCTTTATACCTGTACAACCAACCGTTATCCCAACAAAGTTATAATACCCTTGAACTAGTACTAGTACGCTGGGTATAAAAACTAAGTGTGACGCTCAAGATATTTTGTGACGATCAAGATGAAAATATCTAAATTTTTGTTAAAAAAAAGACTTGAAATAAGGGTTTACTTGCAAAGTAATAGGCTTGTAACAATGTATTTAAAAAAACTGCAATAATAAGCGTTTTAAGGAAAAGAAACTAAGTGAACGCTCAAGATATTTTGTAACGATCAAGAGATTTTGTTGCACGTAAACAAGAAATAATGCCAAATTTAAAGTTTAACGAAAAGAAGTTTATTTTTTACAAAAAGTAAATAAAAGAAAGCGAAAATTCTTCAAAAAACAAAAATTTTCATACAAAATTAAACATGTGCATATTCTTTGATTACTTTAACAAAAATGGAAAAAAGGAAGTAGTTCTTGGAGAAACTTATACACATACGCGATTTATCGAGCTTTATTTTCTCTCGATATTTCCGTGCTCTTTCAGCTGCCGTTAATTTTGTTGTTTTACTCTTGAAAATTAAAAAATAAAATCAAAACTAAGCATTTTAAGCTATGAAGCAATAATGTATAAAAAGTGATGCTAATGAAATGTTTGTCCTATTTTGGTTTTTTTTTCAGTAGGCAATTTATTTCCCAAACTCACAAATTATAAAAAAATGAGTTGAAACCATGTAAACAAAGATTGTCAACTTCAATTTTTTACATTTAATATGTTCACTTTTAAAAAAAATTAGCGTGACGCTCATGAATTTATCGCGCCCTTACCACGGTGTTCACAAAAACTACGCAAATGCACACTTTTTTAATAGATTTTTTTTTCGCTTTTTCACTTTTGTAATAATTAATGTTTGTACTTTCCTTACGTTATTTACTTAATTTAATGCAAATTGAAAACTGGTGATATTACTTGATTTATAAAAAAGTGAAGCTCAATGCAAATTGTCGGGACAGCCTTTCTTTGCAACGCCAAATTCGCACTAATTAATTTTTGACAACTATATCAAATCAAAACAAAAGAAAGATACCCAATAATTCGAAAACTGTTATTAAATGTTGCCCAGTAACTTTTTTCTTGATTTTATTTTATTTTGTTTACTAATAATTCTAACGGGGGACACATACTTTTGTATGAAAGGAGTCAGAGGGAGAAACAAAACACCATACTGAATAAACAAAAAAACAAATATACAAATTTGAGAATTATGTTTTTTTGTTACATATTCCTCGGTGATCACTGCCCCATTTTTTTTTTTTTTTAATTTGTGTTTTACCTAAAATAGTAGTGTAAAGTGCGGGGACACAAAAATTGCGTTTTTTTTAAATTGACCCATACATATGTGACGTGGGGTGTTAAAAAAAACTCATGTCACATATAAGTGTCGTAAAATTACTAAAATGTACTGAGCTTTTATTTTTTTTTTGTTCGTGAGTTTTTTTTGAAAGCTCAAAAAATCAATGAGTGGCGAACGTGTTAAAACTGGCTGGAAATGAAAATTTTTTTTTCAGGTTTCAAGCCAAATTTTTCATAAAAAAAATTTAAATTAAGTTCCAAACCTTTATTTTTTTAAAAAGTTGGGTAATTTTGTATAACAGGGTTAAAAAAGAATTTATTTTTATCAAAATTTAAAATTTTTTCTCTGGTTAACCTTTCTAAGGAAATGCTCATATATTATATATTTTTTTCGAAGCTTAGTTAAAAATCAAAATGTGTGTTTACTTAAACTTATATTTGTTACAGCTTTCAGGATGATTAATATTAATATATTAATCAGATATCTAATTTTTGAGTTTAAGGCCATTTTGTAAATAAAACACTTAGTTTTTGTGTTACTATTTATTTTTCTTTTCGATATTTCGACCTTAATCTAAGGTCATCATCAGGACTGCAAAAAACAATACAAAAAAACGCTGATAAATTAGCGTATATTAACATTTTTGACATAACTCATTTTAACATATAAACATATTTAACATAACTAATTGGCACAACATACGTTTTAAGCAGTGCAGTGGCGAAAAATATATATATAGATTATAAATTTTTGTTTACAATTACGGAACATTTTTTTATGTACACTCTTTGTTTAAATTTCCGCTGTTTCTAAACCTATTTTGTTTTCACAATTTTAATCTTTAAAGCACTGCTTAAAACGTAAGTTGTGCCAATTAGTTATGTTAAATATGTTTATATGTTAAAATGAGTTATGTCAAAAATGTTAATATACGTTAATTTATCAGCGTTTTTTTGTATTGTTTTTTGCAGTCTTGATGATGACCTGAGATTAAGGTCGAAATATCGAAAAGAAAAATAAATATTAACACAAAAACTAAGTGTTTTATTTACAAAAAGGCCTTAAGCTCAAAAATTAGATGTCTGATATATATTTATTACCGGCCAAAAATTAACTCAATTATTAATATATTAAAAAATATTTCACAAAAGATACAAACAATGTGAATGCACTTGGTCATAGGCAAGATTTATATGAACTGAGAGTTTAGACGGCTATAAACTATTAGCTGTGGGCCAGAAACTACTGAATTCACCACTATCCACTTTTAGGATATATTCTTCAAACTCATTTAGTATTAGCATAAAGAAAATTAAAGAATCCTTTTTTTGTAGATATTAACATTTGTTTATAACTTTTTTTTCAACTTAATTATTCTAAAATAATTAATCAAAAAAAAATTTTTTGTCTTACCTTAAGAGTATAAACTATTATTAACCTAACCTGTTAGTTTGGTTTTTATAAGAATCCGCTAAGAAACTACAATGTTTTAAAATATCTCTCGAAGTTTGGAAAATTATTACTTTTTATTATTATTAATTGTTTGAGGCCAATTAAATTTTTTAGTTGTAAAAATTATATGGAACGACCCATACGTAACAAGTCACTGATGGGGATTAAGTATATTGCGAACATTTCATTTTTTAGTACTTGTTTTTAATAATTATAATTATACCTTTCATGGACATGAAATTTTATTATAACTTTGGTCCGATGTTTGTAAGTATGAGAAGAAGAA
This sequence comes from Sphenella marginata, assembly GCA_951509765.1. NCBI lineage: Eukaryota > Metazoa > Arthropoda > Insecta > Diptera > Tephritidae > Sphenella > Sphenella marginata. Next base: position 75,943,258 of record OX608080.1, on the reverse strand, counting down.
GAGATATACCCACTATTAAGCATACCGAAATGATCAGGACGATGAGCTGAGTTGATTTAGCCATGTCTGTCTGTCCGTCCGTCTGTTTGAACGCAAACCAGTCCCTCAGTTTTAGAGATATCTCGGATTAATCATTTGTCGGAACCAGCCAAATCGGACCGATACAAGGCATAGCTCCCATACAATCGATTGTTCCGATAAACGGGTTTTGGTCTATAAATCTTGAAATAAAAAAGCTAGGAACATAAAACTACGCATGTAGTGAAACTCAGTCAGATCGGACTCACATAACATATAGCTCCCATACAATCGATTGTTCGATAAATGTGGTTTGGGCTATATATCTTTAAATTAACAATTTTGAAAAGTTTGTACCAATTCTAAGGAAGGATCGGACACTCAAAAAAGTTATGCGTATTTATAAATTAATTGTTTTTTTTTTTTTATTTTTTGTCTTGCGACCAAGTTTTGTCCGTCCAATAAGAGAAACTCCACTAAATATTTGCGTATTCGTCATAGAGTGTTTTGAGTTTCTTCAAGAGAAAAACTTCAACGGTATACAAATTCCCTACCATTCAATGGAAGACATTGCGGCAAGTATTTTTAGATCAGAGATGGACCCACATTGCTCCTATAAAAAATTTGCAAGAGAAGCACTTCTTCATTAAGGATGAAAAATCTGACGGCTGGTAGGACAGCAAAATCTACGCTTGAGAAATTTTGCCCAAGAAAATAATTTTAATTATTAATTTTTTATTTTCTAAAACTATAGAATTAATATTTGATCATGCCTAATGCAATCAGCATAAATATTGAATTAGAATTATGATTTATATATGGCTACTTTAACCAAACCTTAAAGTTGGCATCAAGAAAGATCGTTTATAAATAACATACCCATGTACTTACTTTTAACGTGTTAACTTGTTTTAACATAGATATATTTTCCTATTTTGGCTTAAAATTGAATAAAAAATAGACATGTCGCACCCGTAATAACGAGGTGTCGCTCCCGTTACACTTTAAAATGTTAATAAGTCTAAATGGATTAAGAAGTGTATTTTCTTAGAATGAAACATTCTAACTTTAACGGGTCGATTCTAGAGTGGTAACAACATTCATTTTACCGGCAAACAAATAACTTGGAAACTTTTACACCCTTTTGGTATTCTGCAGGTTCAAGTTGCTGTTCAATTTCGTAACCACCGAAAGAGGTGGTAACGTCTCGTAACCACGAAAAATTGCACGTGTTTTGTAAATATTTTTGTGGACAGAAAATACCGCAAATTTTGAACACATACTAGTTCACAAGAATTAATAAACAATATAAGCACTTTTTTGTGCGAAGTTTCGTGCGCGTTTGCATTTTATTCTCTTTTGCGCATTGTTTGTTTTTGACATCGTTACCATGCGCGCTAGAATCGCGGGTACATAAACCGCGTTGCCAACGGTAACGATTTTCGGTTAGATAATCTTCTGGGTACAAAATTTCCGGTTACGCTCAGAATCGACACGTAAATATGCAAAGGCCTTTTTGCGAAGGCATTTTTAGTCAGTTTAATACAAAAATTTATACTGTTTATACTGTTATAACTTCGCGCCCGTTACGCTCTTCTTTGCCATTTTTTGGTTGCTACTGATTTATTTTTAAAATGTAGTTTATATGAGTTAATTAAGAATTATGCACAAAGGTGTTGCGCCCGTTACAATGGAAACTTCCATATGCAACTACGATATGTACATCCAGGCCCGTGCGCACGGGGGGTTTTGGGGGTTAACCCTCCCCCAATGGCCAAATCTAAGTTGGAATGATTTTACACAAAATTTTCAAAACACAGTTTATAAATTTTGCATTGAATCTTGACTCATAATTTTTGACAAAATTACTAGTTAAAATAATTTTACGGAAGAAGAAATTGGTGAAAGGTGCTACCAGGGTTGACGTCCAGCCTGGTGGTACTACATGTATCCATACGGTTTAAAATACCCACAATATTTTCAAAAATTTGTTTACGTAATTTTTATTTAATATAATATTTTATGATATAAAAATTCAAAACATAAGTATGTGTCACCGACAGAACACGAGGTAGTTGGTATTCGGCCGCGTAAGTGAACGCACGTATTCTTATCGTTTGAACATTTTAATATCAAATACAAATCACACACATTCATACCTTGTACAAACATAAATTCTCTATAATCACTATTTTATTATTTCAATAAATTAACTTGGATTAATAAATCAATCGTAACAGTTCAGAAGAAGGATTCATTCCGCCTACAAAAGGGAAAAACGCAGAGAACATAAGTACATAACGCAACGGAAATTTCAACCCTTATTTATTCTACGAAGTGGCAAGCAGATACATAAACGTATCTATGTAATACGCGCAACACGAAGGCGGATATATAAGTAAAGCGATCAAAAGAAACGAAATCGAGAGAAGTATATACATATGTACATTTATGCTGCAGTGGCGAGGCAACGTTAGAGTTTTCGACACGGTAGCAGCGAACGGAGTCGCGTAGAAAATACATACATAACGATTAGTGAACAATAAATATGTATATACATTGAAGTAAATAGAAACGGAATTGGCGTCGTTTTCGAGAAAAATCGGGACTTGCAAGTTGAAACGTGAAAATAAAGTAAAGTACAGATCATTCTTGACAAGCAAAGCGTGCGGATATCACTACAATGGTGATGATCAAATTAAATTATTTAAAGATAAATCAACGGTAGGTGATCAAAAACGGTAGGTGATCTAGCTGCCGTACGTAATGCAGGCGGACAAGGTAATACGCAGAGTAATCATGATCAGCAACAGGAAACGACACAAGGGCAGGTAGACGAAGTTCGTGAACCGCCACGTCAGGCAACGTCAGCACTGCAACGACCAGCCAGTGTACACGAAATCAGTTCACTTTTACCTACGTTTGATCCGCTGAAGGGTAGCATTGGACCTGATGTGTTTGTCGATAAGATAGAGCATCTACAAAATATATATGCTTGGCCGACCAAGGAAATCCTTGTAGCAGCTCAGTTGAATCTAAAAGGTGTTGAGAAGACCTGGTTAGATTCACAACAGGTTTTCAAGTCATGGGTAGAATTCGTGCAAGTTTTAACGAACGACTTTCCAAAGAAAGTTATGTCAGCGCAAGTGCATCGTGAGATGGCACAACGTAAGCGTCAGGCAAGAGAAACTTTCGAAGAATACTACTACGCAATGCTGTCAATGCATAAATTCACACATCATATCCGGGTTAAACGATGCTAGCTTGTCACGCACACTTTTTGCAATGAGGTAGCCACAGCGAAAGCCGAGGTGTAGTAAATGCAACAAGGTTGGTTATGAAGCCAAGTCATGTAAAAACGATAAATCAACAGTAGCTAAAGTGCAAAGTATAGCTGAGGGTGAACCAAATCCAGCAGTCAAAGTGGTCAACTGGAATGGCAAAAGTTACAACGCCTTCATCGACACCGGTAGCGACGTGTCACTAGTTGCGGCATCCAAGGTTCCATCGGAAGAGGAAAGAACAATGTCAACGAAAACGGGGTTTGGGGGTGCGGTCATCAGCAGTGAAGAGGCAGTCAACGTGAATATTAACATCGATGGAACCACGATCTTGGCCGCCTGCCAGACCGTTCCAGATAAGTTCATGTTATATGATATGCTGATTGGTAGAGATGTACTTTGCCAAAATGATTTCAGGTTAACCATCGATGCTGGCGCGATGCAGGTCTAGAGGAAATCTGAAAACGTATGCAACATAAATTACGAATTACCGGCAGAGGCGGTAACAACAGTGAACGATTTACTCATCAAATACGACGATTGCTTTGCTGAGGATTTAGCGAAACTTGGTAGATGCAAATCGACGGAGATGGACATTGTCATCTTAACGGAGCAACCAGTAGTGGGCAAACGCTACCAAGTACCACTATCTCAACGTCCTACATTGTCAAAGATCATCGACAACTTATTGAAGCACGGCATCATACGATACAGCTCATCGCCACACGCGGCACCAGTTATTATTGTCCAAAAGTCAAACGGCGAAGACCGCATGTGCTTCGACTACAGAGCGCTCAACGCAGTCACGGTCAAAAAGAACTTTCCGATGCCAGTGGTAGAAGAGCAGCTATCGAAGCTGGTCGGCAACACGTTCTTCACGTCTCTCGATATGACATCTGGGTATTATCAAATACCACTGAAGGAGGAGTAAACCATATACTGCTTTCCTTACTCCTGAGGGGTTATTTGAGCACAATGTTATGCCGTTTGGGTTGCGAAACGCTGCGATGGTGTTCCAAGAAATGATCATCAAGCTAATACGAAACTTGAAGCACCGCAACCAAATCATCAGCTACGTGGATGAGGTGGTTATCGCTACTAAAGCCGTTATCGAAAGTATTGAAGTACTGACCGAATTATTGGAAGCTTACGTTGAGGCCGTCAAAGTGTTCATTCTCAATATATCTCATTCACCCCTATTCTGCATTACAATTACGTTCCCGCTCTACGCTCCGCTTGGATCGTAAATATGCATTCTGAGTTACGCTTGGATCGAAAGAAAAAGAGGAACAGCTATAAGTTTTTCTAAGTCAGCTGTTTGCCTTGGAATGTGTGAAATTGAAACATAACAAAGCAATTTAAATTACACAAATTATTACTTTTGAAATAAAAGTAAAGCTTTATTATGATTTATGAACTTAATTGTATATGTTTGAGCATTATTGAATAAATTGAGTGAAATTTTATAGATCAATTGACTGATTGTAGCAGACAACGAAGGACCAACAAAAAGCAAGAGGACACTGTTGGTGGATGTTACCACATCGTCAGTAGGTAGCTGGTATTTTCCATAGAGTTAGTGCTAGAAGAGTGCGCTTTGTCGACCAGGTACACAGATGGTTGGCGTTGCATCGTGGGGCCACACCATACGCCGAGCAAACATTAGAAATGTCAGGGTTAAGTCTGACCGCAGGTGGCACTTTTCGCTGGAGGAAGACATTGGCCGCCCCGGAACTGACAAAGAAGTTTACCGAGTATGAGTGGGCGCTGTGGAGTGGCCGCCGGTTCACGTTTGGATATATGTAATGGCAAAGTCAAATCCATTACCTTAGATTTAATTTCAGTAGAAATATTGTGAGATTGGTGTTTTGAATGCTAGTCCAATTTGTAATTGCTTACAACCGGTGCCGATGCTAATGCGCGTCCAAAAGTATTAGATCTCCGTAGGCGGATTCACATTCCTGGCATCGGGAACGCGTCTTTTGATACCCCTCCCTACATTTTTGGACAAATATTTGCACTTGGCACTGGTAGAAAAGAATTACCCTGCAAACATATCAATAAACATCATTAGAGCACAAAAACAAAATATAGCGAGCGTTTTACAACTTTTACATACGTGTTTTACTTAAATTTTAAGAATTTCAACAAAAAATCGCGGAAATTAATCGTAAATTGTTTGCAAAATAAAAAACAAGCACTTATCCGCCAACAAAATTCCAACGTAGAAAAACGGAGCTACGATCGAAGTGCAGAATTGGAAGTTTCGAAGTTGAACGTAGCGGAATTGGAACTCAGAATGCCAAAGTTGCCAAACGGAGAAATTTTCGATCCAAGTCGAAATGCAGAATAGGGGTGATTACTCCAAACTTATTTTTGGTGTTACCTTCGAGAATCTTTTAAATTGTAAAACTGTAATTTACCTTCATAGAATAATATACACACAACAGCCGCATTATCTTTACCAAAAATTAAACTTCTTCAGGTCAGAAAGAGGAAACCGTATTATTCAAATAGAACATAACACTGCTTTTTCAGATCAACATTTCTATATAAACGCTATACGAATTTGGAATCGATTTCCCCCTTACTTGCAATTAGTCAGCAACGCAACGCAATTTAAAAAGTTAATATATGAACATTTTAAATAACACTGTTAAATATCACTGTTATATTTTTAACTTTAAAACGTAACGTTGACTTTTTATTATCTGTTTTTTAATATTTTATATTGTAAATTAAATCTAAGTTGTTGTCTTAGTTTTATTTTTTTTAATATTTTTTATTTTTAATATGACTATAATACTATTCAGTGCTGTTATATAAGATGAAATCTTTGTACTGAATTATAAGCATACAAATAAACAAATAAATAAATAAATTCTTAGCAACCACAATAAAGTTTTTGGGTCACGTTATCGATGCAAAGGGTATTCGACCTGGCGACTAAAAGATCAAATGTATAGTTGAGTTCCCACAACCACATACACCAACAGAAGTAAGGCAATTTCTGGGACTCACCGGGTTTTTTCGCAAGTTCGTGGAAGGCTACGGTATAATTGCGAAACCGTTGGCCTCATTACTACGGAAGGGTATACAGTTCGAATGGACTAGTGACCATGAGGTGTCGTTCCAGAAGCTGAAAGAGTCACTTACCACGCAGCCAGTACTAGTTATGTGTGATGCAACCAAAAACCACGAGGTGCATACGGATGCCAGCGCAATCGGTGTGGCGGGTGTAATGTTGCAGCAGGAAGAAAACGACTGGAAGGCAGTCCAGTATTACAGCCGGCAGTGCAGCTCTGTCGAAGCGCAATATCCGAGTCATGAGTTGGAGGTACTCGCTATTGTCGAGACTCTCCAGAGGTTCCGTGTATTTCTTCTGGGTCCTCACTTTGTAGTCCGAACGGACTGTAATGCTGTCGCGGCAACGAAAGCTAATTCATCACTACGCCCACGCGTAGCAAGGTGGTGGCTCCGCTTGCAGGAATTCGATTTTGATTGTGTGCATCGAGTAGGTAGCAAAATGCAACATGTTGACAGCTTAAGCAGGGCACCAGTAGAACCACCATCTCAACCGGATACGGTCGCAGAACGAATATCACAAGTAAGCCGAGTGATGAAACCCGACGACTGGGTATACGCCATGCAGACACAAGACACAAAACTCCGCGAAATATGTGTAGTTCTAAGAGGTACCGCTAAAGTGGTTGAACCAATAGCCAAGAAAATGAGAGAAAGCTAGTCATGACGATACTGGACACTTCGCACTCTAGAAGACACTCAACCGCATTTCAAGCACTTTTGGTTTGAACGCATGAGGCGATACGTGAAGACTTACATATCGTCGTATGAGAAGTGCTGCCTGAACAAAGTCAAGGGAGGGCGTAAAGAAAGCCAAATGCATGTAATGAATGTATTGCCGATTCCATTTAGGTACATCTATATAGATCACGTGGGACCATTTCCCAAAAGCAAGTCTGGGTTCGTGTACGTGCTCGTCATCGTATGTGCATTCAGTAAATACGTCGTATTTAAACCAGTCAGAAAGACCAAGACTGAACCGGTTATTATGGCTCTAGACGAAATGATGACTATCTTTGGCCAACCGCTGAAAATAACATCCGACCGAGGAACGGCATTCACTTCGGCGAAATTCCAAGAGTTTATCGAGAAGCGGGGCATACAGCATATCAAGGCTGCAGTTAGAATACCCAGGGCTAACGGTCAGGCCGAACGATGCAACAAAACTTTGATCCAAGCGCTAAAAAGTCTCGCCGCCGAAAGTAAAAGCTGGGATGCATCTTTAACTACAGTTCAGTGGAGCTTGAATTCGCAGAAAAACGAGGTCAACGGCCATACCCCAAATGATTTGGTGTTTTATTACAACCCCAGAGATGTCACGTATAATCGTTTGGTGCAAGCGATTCATGATGAAGTGGCCGATATGTCAACCATCGATCTAAAACGTAGCGATGCAGCCAGCAGAATTATGACCGAGCGGGAAAAGTGGAAGATAAGGTACGATAAGAAACACCAGGCTCCAACCCAATACGAAGTAGGAGACCTAGTAGCTGTCGACCATGCTCCTACGGCAACAGGTGAATCGCACAAGCTGGACCCAGCATACAAATTACCGTACATGATAACAAAGGCACTATAACACGACCGGTATATTGTCGAGGACTTGCCGGATGTCACAGTCACACAGCGGCGATACTCTAACGTCATGTCAGCAGACCATCTGAAGCCATGGTGCACATCGAAACCAGAACTGGAAATTGATGACGAAAGTGACGAATCGTCCAACGAGGACGAAGGGTCAGGAAAGGCCGAGCTGTCACCGACAGAACACGAGGTAGTTGGTATTCGGCCGCGCAAGTGAACGCACGTATTCTTATCGTTTGAACATTTTAATATCAAATACAAATCATACACATTCATACCTTGTACAAACATAAATTCTCTATATTCACTATTTAATTATTTTAATAAATTAACTTGGATTAATAAATCAATCGTAACATATGACATTAATTTTTTTGAAATTATATAGTTGTCTTTTCTATCTGTTTGAACGCTTCGGTTTCGAACCCCCTTAACCCTCCCAGGGTACGGCCTTGAGCAGGACGGGAGCGACGAGTGACTTGTAGAGTGTGATTTTCGTGCGTCGAGGGAGGACTTTACTTTTCAATTGCCTACTCAGTCCAAAGTAGTATTTGCATGAGAAATTCTTCGTTGGATTTTTAGGCTGATATTATTGTTGGAGTTAATGCTGGATCCAAGGTAAACGAAGTCCTTCAATATTTCGAACTTTTTGATGCCAGCAGTGGCGTGGCTGCCAAGGCGCGAATGCGCTGACTCTTTGCTTGATAACAGCATGTACTTCGTTTTTCCCTCGTTCACCACCAAACCGATTTCTTCCGCTTCTTTTTCTAGTTTGGAGTAGGCGCGGTTGTTAAGGCCGATAATGTCAATGTCGTCAGCATATGCTAACAGTTGCACGCTTTTATAGAATATTGTTCCAGCGCGGTTAAGTTCTGCAGCTTGTATTATTTTCTCCAGCATCAAATTAAAGAAATCGCACGATAGGGGGTCACCTTGTCTGAAACCTCGTTTAGTTTCAAACGGCTCGGAGAGGTCCTTTCCAATTCTGACTGAGCTGGTGGTGTTGCTCAATGTCATTTTGCATAGCTGTATAAGTTTTGCGGGGAAAAAAAAATTCAGACATAGCGGCATATAGCCAGCTCCTTTTCGTTTTATCGAAAGCGGCTTTAAAATCAAAAAAGAGAGGGTAGATTTCCAGGTCTGAAGCCACACTGATAAGGTCCAATCAGTCTGCTCACGTCAGGCTTCAATCGTTCGCACAATACGCTTGACAAGACCTTATATGCGATATTCAAAAGGCTGATTCCGCGATCACCTTTCTTATGGATTGGGCAGAGGACACTTATATTCCAATCTTCGGGCATGCATTCATCCGACCATATTCTGCACAGAAGCTGGTGCATGCGCCTTACCAGCTCCTCGCTGACATGCTTGAATAGCTCAGCAGGCAAACCATCAGCGCCAGCTGCTTTATTGTTTTTTAACCGGGATATTGCTATTCGCACCTCATTATAGTCGGGTTCAGGGACGTTAATTTCGTCATCTTTGATTGTGGGTTCGGGTTCAAGCTCTTCTCTGGTTTCTTGCTCAATTCCTCCATTTAAAAGGACAGAGAAGTGATCCCTCCATATCTCTAGTATTCTCTGAACATCAGTCACCAGGTTGCCGTTCTCGTTCTTACAGGAATTTCCCCGGGTTTGAAACCTTCCGTCATTCGCCGAATATGTTTATAGAATTTTCGGGCATTATTCCCATTGGCTAGCATCTCAAGCTCATTGAATTCACGCTTTTCTGCCTCTCTTTTTTTTGCCCGGAAAAGTCGCCTCGCTTCCTTTTTCAACTCGCGGTAGTATTCACACACTCCTTGTTGCATTCGATCTTAGCGTTGCCTTGTAGGCATCGTTCTTTCTTTTCGTTGCAGCTCGGTACTCTTCATCATCGTACCGCTTGTTTCTTCTCGTTCACCGGAATCCAATTACTTCCCTGCCTGCGGTACCGAGTGCTTCTGTGATGTGCTCCCACTGCTCATGCACTCGACTGTGTTGACTTGTGCTCTCAGAGAGCAGGTGTGAGAGGCGGTCTGCAAAATCATTGGAGGTCTGTTGCGGTTGTAGCTTTTCGACGTCCAGCTTTCCTTGCGTTTTCTGTTGCAAATTTTTTGTCGTACATTGGCGGGTACGAATCTTAGCTTCTACTAGGTATTGATAGGAGTTGATGTTTGGACCTCGTGCGAACATCGCAATGTGGTCGATCTGGTTTCGCGTTTTTCGATCGGGGGACAGCCATGTGGCTTGATGGATCTTCTTGTGCATAAACCTGGTGCTGGCTATGACCATGCATCCTTTTCCACGTCGTCTTTGGCTTCCGTCGGAGCGTGGGCGCAGATAAACGATATGTTAAACAATCGTACTTTTACGCGGATTGTGGCGAGACGCTCATTCACGGGTGTGAACGACAGTACTCGATTACGGAGTCTCTCTCCCACCACAAATCCCACGCCAAATCTGCGCTTGTCGACATGCCCACTCCAGTAGATGTTACAAGATGGTTTGTTGATATTAAAGGCCCGTCCATCGCATCTCCTGTATGGCGGTGATGTCAGCTTTTGCCTTCCTCAGGGCCTCAATCAACCCGGCAGCGGCACCTTCCCCATTGAGGGACCGGACATTAAAGGTGCATGCCCTTAAATCATAGTCCTTATTTCCTTTGCGGGTGTCGTCATCTAAAAAGGGGGTTCTAATATCCGAGGTTTTTTTGTTGGATTTCATTGGTACGTTGTTTTACGTGGTGGGTCCCAAGCCCACCGGAGGTTGTAATTTAAGTGCACGTTTATATATCGAGCCGCTTGATCCAAGACAGACGCTTGCAGCCGCACCACTAGGTGATCAGACGCTGCTTGTTAACCCCTGGTAAGTCCTTAAACCGATTATGTCGGAGTGGCCTTGCCTGGTTGTCGCCTTCTCACGTTTACCTTACTACCAAACGGGTGTTCGGGGGCTACCCAGAGGATACTTGGACGCAAGCTCCCGGAAGTAGTGAGCTGCTTGGGCCGCATGCAAAAGAATCGCTCTGGCCATTCCCAAGTGAATGGCGATCAGAAAATTTCCCCACTCACGTGGACTTATACACACGAACCCATCCTCCGATTGCTGATTCATTTACAACGATAAAATACGAAATAACCGAAACGGTCACTGTTAAAACAGAGGAACGTTACACAAAATACACACCGAATAACAATACACAAATGAAAACCAAACTGCACACCACCAACAGCCCACATTCAAACCTGACCGCAAAGCAACTCAAGGCAATGTACCAACACCCAATTCATCCATACAGCTACCCTTCATCATAGTTAACACGCACAAATCAACAAAAATCAATTGTAGCGTTACGAATGATAAATCCGAATACATTTTTAAATTTCATGATCGATTTGAAATGCACGATGATGCCGAAGTTCTGAAACGCATGGGGTTACTTGGTGGTTTAGTTAAAGGTCAGTGCTCACAAGAGGGCATCGAACGGGCAAAAACTCCGCTGCCACCGAATTTCGAAAAGTATATAGAAGCAATGGCAAGAGTTCAACATGCGATTCTGATGATGACACCATGACATGCTATGCTGAACTTACAAACAGTCATGCTCATGGTAGTGGTAATGGTGGCGGATTAAAAGAGACTAGAGGTATGCGAAATGACGATGAGGAGTACATACAATTACAGCAAACTAAACATGTGCAAAAACATACGCAACAACGTAACTACAACAAACGAAGCATTTTGTGTAGGCAGTAACAAACGAACAGGCATTATCGATGATGGCAGCGGCATAGATGGTGGTAATGATATTGGTCATTCAAATCAATACGATAAATTCGCAGAAGCTGATGAGCAAGCAAATTGTCGTTTTACTGCTACAACACCCAATGGAGCGGGCACAACAATCGCCGATGTTAGCAGCCATTTAACAGAGGATTCGTTTAGTTCTTCTTTAATTTCAGCCTTATTAGGTTTGCACTAAGTTAAGAGCAAAGAAAAAAGAGCTAGTAACGTGTCAATTCTGAGCGTAGCCGGAAACTTTGTACCCAGAATATTCTCTAACCAAAAATCATAACCGTCGGCAATACCCGCGATTTTAGCGCGCATAACAGAAACAAACAACGCGCAAAAGAGAATAAATGCAAGCGCGCACGAAACTTCGCGTAAAAAAGTGCCTATATTGTTTATTAATTCTTGTGAACTAGTATGTGTACAAAATTTGTGGTATTTTCTGTCCACAAAATTATTTACAAAACACGTGCAACTTTGCGTGGTTACGAGACGTTACCACCTCTTTTGGTGGTTACGAAATTGAACTGCAGAATACCAAAAGGGTGTAAAAGTTTATAAGTTATTTGTTTGCCGGTAAAATGAATGTTGTTACCACTCTAGAATCGACCCGTAAATAGTTTAATTAAAAATTAGGCATGGGACTATTCGAATAAATAAAACTTTTATTCGACGGGTACAAAAAATTCGAATAGTATTTATTCGAATTTTTTATTCGTTTATTCGAATAGTATTATTCGTTTATTCGAATAGTAATATTTGAATATTTTTATTAATAGACTTTTAAAACGAATTCGAATTTTTTGCAGCGAATATTTTTATTCGTTTATTCGAATAGTGTTTTATAGTTTACTGCTTTGTTCAATTATTTATACATACATATGATGTATATGTATTTGGCTGGCCATATTGCATTCTCTAATAAAGCAAATGATTTGTCCGCATCACGAACACAAGTAGCTTTAATGTATTTTGTATGAAGGCATTATCTTTATGTAGAGATCAAGATGACTCCTTTAACAATTATTCCTGTTTTCGTTTCATCATTTTTTTTCTTTTTGAGCTCTTGTGTTAGACTTAGTTTTATAATTTGATTGCACTTCTATACTATAATAATGTATGTATTTAATTTTTTAAAGTGCATAAGACTAAAACTTTTTCTTATATTTTTGGCCCGTGGAAAGAGGTGTGATTATAAAAGGTGAGTTATTATAAATGTCTGCATGAATTAAATTGTAGTAAAGCCTAAAATTGAATTGAATACTTAAGCTGTATGTATGACTGCAGCAAATAACGTTGCAACTAAGCAAATCACATGCTTCAAGTTAAAAGATACCTGTTGGATTAAAGAAAAAATATAATTATATTCAGAAACGTATACATGTTTAATTTTTTTGCTTACAAATGCGAATAGGGCTCGACGGCAACAATTTGTTTCTGCTTTTGTGATTGCTCCTGCTGTTGCTTGTGGTTTTCATTTATCTGTTGCTGTTGTTGTTGAGTTTGCTTCTTCTGCTGCTGTTGTAGTACGATTTCCAGTCGCTTTTGTAGCCACAATTGTTGGAGTTGATGAAGAAGGACGTATACTAGTTCTAGATTTCTGCTGTTGGTGATTGCGAAATTGTTAAAAGTAACGAGTGTAGTAGGCGCTGATGTGGCTGATGGTTGGCTGTAAATTGTAGTTGTTTGACTTTAATTCTAGGAACCAACAGGAGATCGAGGCCATTGGCAACCTTTATTAAAAATGAGAGGAAATTATTATATAAATATCGCAGACACGGGTTCGCATCCCAGTGTCCGAAAAGGGATCTGATGATGAGCCTTGAAACTCTGAAACATGTAATCCTATCCATCGCTGTTGATTTTTCCTTTTTAATTTTTCTCCAATTATCAATTTTTCCCAAAAACTGACAATATTAATTCGCTTAGAATTATTATTAACTGGTCTCGAGCTTGCTCATAACTTACAAATTTGTAAACAAAATAGACCGCAAAAATCCAACAACAAAATACATTGAAACCATAGCACGGGTTTACGTACATATGTAAATATGTACAAACAACAAGACCAACACACATCATAACATACAGACGCATATCTTAAGAAATTTTGTGTATACTGTTGGCAAGAACAAACAAAACAAAAGGAAATTAATTGAAGTGGAGATAAGTGCATTGTGACGTCACAGGGCATCATAGCTTAGTGTTAGAATTCTCTAACAGCGGCTTTGGTGCAGACACGGGTTCGCATCCCAGTGTCCGAAAAGGGATCTGATGATGAGCCTGGAAACTCTGAAACATGTAATCCTATCCATCGCTGTTGATTTTTCCTTTGTAATTTTTCTCCAATTATCAATTTTTCCCAAAAACTGACAATATTAATTCGCTTAGAATTATTGTTAACTGGTCTCGAGCTTGCTCATAACTTACAAATTTGTAAACAAAATAGACCGCAAAAATCCAACAACAAAGTAAAAATGTTATTAATTAACGTACATACATATCATGGATCTGATTTCACCAGCAATCTATTTCAGCGACTATTGAAAAGAAACGGCTCCTTGATTCAAAAAATAGTTTGCTAGTCTGTCTATTAAGGGAAATGCCTACGCACTTGCATTGCGTCGATATGAGGTTATGGATGGTAATGTACCTCCAACATCCTGCAAGTCATTGCGCCACTCCCCATTTACTGCCCCTTGCACTATGTCCTCTCTATCCATGTAGCTTTCAGGGTAAAACTAACGTTTGTGATCGTTGAGCATAATAAAATTGTGCAGAACTAAACATGCTAAAACTATTTTCTCGCAATTTTCTGGACAAAAATCTATAGTTTTCGATGACACGACGGGCTCTTGACAGCCGATAATTGAAAACTGATTTTATTCTAGGCAAAAGTGCATCACCAACAAAAAAAAGAAGAGAAATCAGCCCTCTCCATGACGGAGCGCTACGTGGAAGTGGCAAGCTGTTACTGATAAGGTCATTTAAAAAATTAGTTTGTCGCAAAACACCTACAAATATAATAGGAATAAATAAACTCGTATTATGTTCAAATTTTTGTAGTTAAAGTACAGGCAAGCAGAGTTTCTAGGGGCATCAATCGCCCCAACGCAATTTGGAATATTCCATAATTTGAAAAAGTCTTCCGCGATACCGGTGTATTGCGTCATATTTTGTTCACTTAGATATGTAGGGACAAAACCGTCCACAATACTTCACACGTATCTTAAACAATTTTGCGGATCGTCCTTTTCCCCAATTTATGCATAGAAGCGATTATATATATAGCGAGAGACGTTCCGTGATCGAGATACCTGAAAATAACGAAATTAAAGTTAATAACACTGGACCACGAATTTCAACTTTTTCTCTTTACCAGAAACGCCGCTATGAAATTCGTATGTAAAACCACCTCCTGATTTCCAAAATCGAGTTCATTTTTGATTCTATGGTACCGTTTTCGAGATATTTTCATTTTACCGTTATTCGAAAAAACCAAAAAGACGGCTCCCTTTAAGCACGTATATCTCACGAACGGATAAAGCAATTGCAAAAAGGTTTACAGAGTCAAAATCATAATAAAATTTGGTGTGAATGCATCATACATTGTTTTTTTTGCTCTACCAGATAGTTTTCGAGATATTAGCTTATCATTTCAGATTTTTGTTTTTTTTATGAAAAAATATGAAAAAAATTACTCTTTGCGAGGGCAGCATTCCAAAACCGCAACTTTTTTTTCCAGTTATTTTTTCTTTACGTAAAGCTCTGTTTAATTAGAAAACAGATAAGCTATCATCGAAGAAACTAGATGCAAAACTACGTAAGTTATAAACGATCAAATAAAAATACCCAGGTTGCGCAATTTCAATGTATGTATGTATACATACATATGTATGTATATTAAAGGTATAAAGTGCAAATGGGATATTATCCGGATAAACGAATAACACCATAGCAATGATAATACTCGAATTGTTTTATAGTAGGTAGAGTTGTTGCATCGAAAGGAAGAGTGGTTGGGTTCGAAACATGCTGTAGGCATGTAGTTATAAACATGTATTTCCGTCACTTATGGGTAAGTATGCAGGTAGATTTTCAAAATTATAAGACACAGAAAATTCTTAAAGCCTACATCTAGAGCAGGTAGAATTTTCTTTTCCCGGCTTCGTATAAAAAATAACCTTTCTGTCTAGGTAAGATTTGATTTTTTCAATTTTATTCTTGTTCCGAGTATAAATATGAGTTAATGGGCCTTAACACTTCATAACATCTGCAAGGCTCGCCGGAGAAAGATGAGTTCATATGTTAAATTTCAAAACCGTGATTTATTAAAAACTAGTAAGGAAGTCTAAGTTCGGGTGTAACCGAACATTAAATACCTAGTAGTGATCTGTTTTGGAGTCCTTAAAAAAATAAAATGAGTAAAAGGACGCGAGAATTTGAGTGTAATAAAGATGCAGATATGTTCTGTTTAATGTGTGGCCAATGTACTATGATAAGGCGACGACGAGTGTTCTCAGATCATTTCAAAACTTCCGATCTCCAAGTGTTTTGGCATTGAGCCTAAAAAATGTTGAAAAACCATGGACACCGAACACTTTGTATACATCGTGTCCAGTAGAATTGATTCAGTCGGAATCAGGACAACAAATAAAATTTTATACACCAATGATATGGAGAGAACCTACTTGCCATTCAATAGAGTGTTATATTTGTCAAACAAAAGTACTTGGCGTTGGAAGATCCAGAAGAGTGCGGGGAATCAAGTTGTACTGAATTTCGCATGGGAAACGAGAGAAACGTTCTGTCACAAGCACAACTTAACGATTGGATAAGAGATTTGGAACTATCCAAGGAAAGGGCCTAGATCCACACTTCTCGAATGCAACAATTTAAATTTGTGTCATCCGATGTTAAGGTGATTTATTGCAGAACTCGCCACGAACCATTTTCCAAACACTATACCAAGAAAGACAGTATATGCTACTGCAACGACATTCCTGGTTTATTCAAAGAGTTTGGTCAAACATATGATTCAAAAGAGTGGCGATTGTTCATAGACAGCAATAAGCTGAGTTTAAAGGCTGTATTATTGCATATTGGTAACAAAAAGCCTTCTATCCCGATCGCGCATACAGTAAATACAAAGGAAACCTACAAGGAAATGTAAAAACTACTCAAATTTATCAATTATGAAGAGCATGATTGGAAAATATGTTCCGATCTCAAAGTCGTTGCAATGCTATGCGGTCTACAAAGTGGCTACACCAAACACTGCTGCTTCCTCTACAAGTGGGATAGCCGAGCTCGTAAGGACCACTACGTCAGAAAGGATTGGCCGGAAAGAGTCGGGTTTACCGTTGGTGTGGATAACATCAAATACACCCCTCTTGTCAAGAAAGAGAAAATCATACTTCCACCCTTACACATCAAGCAAGGTCTCATTAAAAACTTTGTTAAGGCTTTGGACAAAGAAGGCGAATCATTCGACTATTTGAAAACCATTTTCCAGATATTTCTCAAGCCAAGATAAAGGAAGGAATTTTTTTTGGACCACAAATAAAAAAGTTGATCAACCAATTCAACTACTCTCATCAATTGAGGCAGCAGCGTGGGAATCCTTTGAAAAGGTCGTTGCTTCTTTTCTCGGTAGACACAAAAGCCCTAACTTCGAGCAAATTTCCCAAAATTTTAAATCTTGTTTACCTAACTAATGTTTTCTTTCCAGGCGTAAATATGTCTTTAAAAGTTCACTTTCTGCACTCACATTTGAGCTTTTTTCCGGCAAATCTTGACGACGAAAGTGACGAGCATGGCGAAAGGTTTCACGAGCAAATGAAATTAATTGAGAATCGATCACGGGTTCTGGGACGTCGCAATGATTGGCGATTACTGGTAGTTTCTCATAAGAGAAACCGATCCTAAAAAGAACAAGCGTCAAAGTAGAACACATAATTATTTCACATAGTAAAATCAAATTAAGATAAAGATTGTTAGAATAAAGTATACACATAAATAAATTTAAAAAAAAGTTAAAAATATGGGTAATTTCATTCATAAATTGAACTTTTAGCTCAATAGAAACAGAGCATAGCTATATATTCCACTCTCCTTTATACCATACATACTTTTTGAGGTCGGTTATAACTTACGTAGTTTTGCATCGATTTTCTTCGATGATAGCTTATCTGTTTTCTAATTAAACAGAGCTTTACGTAAAGAAAAAATATCTGAGAAAAGAGCTGCGGTTTTGGAATGCTGCCCTCGCAAAGAGTAATTTTTTTTTCATATTTTTTCATAAAAAAAAAAACAAAAATCTGAAATGATAAGCTAATATCTCGAAAACTATCTAGTTGAGCAAAAAAACAATGTATGGTGCATTTACACCAAATTTTATTGTGATTTTGATTCTGTAAACCTTTTTGCAATTGCTTGATCCGTTCGTGAGATATACGTAATTAAAGGTTTGGTTTTTTCGAATAACGGTAAATTGAAAATATCTCGAAAACGGTACCATAGAATCAAAAATGAACCCGATTTTCGAAATCATGAGGTGGTTTTACATACGAATTTCATAACGGCGTCTTTGGCAAATTTTGGGCGTCGACCAGTGTAATTATAGAAATGTGCAAGAGATTAACTTACATTAATGTTATCGCAAGTCGCTCTTCTGAGCTGATTTGCCCCTCAGGTCTATCCAAGAATGGGCGCAGTAGATTTAACAACAGGTCGTAGAGTGGACGGGTCATTTGCGTCAAGTCGAAAAGTTTACTATCGTTTTTCGGAAATATCCACTTGCGAGCCGATCTCTGTTTGCTGGATGAGTTGCCTATCGACGATTGCGGCGTGATTTTCTAAACTGTCTTCGCATCCGGCAAATGTTTAGAAACATTATATCAAAGAAAGCATCTTCTAAACTTTCCATTGTTATGGTCCTAAATTTGTAAAAGGTAAAGTTTCTTTTACTAAGTTCAAGTGTATTTGCTGATTGCTACTTACTTTTATTATGTTTAATTTTAATATGTATCAATTTTAATTGCAATTGCGCAGATGATAGTTAATAAAAAATTAATTGAAAACATAACAAATTTTTAAAACGCACCAAACATCTGTGAACTGTTAGTTTCGCGAAGAGCTGATTTTGAAGGGATGTGCGTTGTGGGGAATTATAATCAAAATTTTCTTTTACGTGCTGTGTATTGGCATGCCATGCCCTGCTACGCAAGCATAACTGAAACATTACGGTGTTTTGCAGTGGGGCTGTCGATATACTGCATCATTTTCATATTGTATCGTGTTTGGTTTTACGAGCATTTTTCGAACCCTAGAAAAACTATGAAAATCACCCGCAACTAAAAGGGTGAACATATACCCCGTCGCTAATTTTGGTCTGTGATTTAGTGTTTTGTGTGACCCCATCGCGTAGGCGTGGCGCAACCTCGTAAATATTCCCCGTGATATTAAACTCTCCAACAGCGATTCCCTCCTGGGACTTTCGGGAACCCCCTTATTAACCTTTTTAGAGAGCTTTCTTCTCCGTAACACTCGAATCACTATGGATCAACGGTGATCTGAATAGGTTAAACTCTTACCTATATAGACTGAACATCAATGCCCTACTATATTTGGGTGGGTTTGGTATCAGGTAGTCGGTCCTTTGATAATATTTTTTAGCACCGTGTGGTTCAATCTGGTTGTGAATGCGGGGTTTTATTTCAAAAAGATGTACTATTTTCAAAATAGATTATTTTATACTAAAGCAGGAATATAGTACATACTTACATATATATGTACCTTCAATTAGTTAAACTAAGACTTACCTGATTGTATTCCAGCTGATATTGAAGAAATAAGTGAAACTATATACCAAACCGTGCTCAATTTTACATTTATCTCAACCATTATATGGTAAAGAGATTTTTTGAATAAATGCCATGATTTTAGACCAAATGGGTTATATCCATATCACTAGAAAGGAAAGTAAAATATAAGGTATGTTGAAGAAAAGAGTGAGCTTATCTTGAGTCCATTCTTTTTTAATGTAATAAATATACATACATTAAGGCGCCTCACGCTCCATACAAAAAAAAAAAATGAACACCCTGTTTCCATCGGAATTATGAACTTCAATGTATTCTAAGACCTTGGTCAAAATATTTCGAAAAAATATTAAGATATACCGGAGCTAAACCGTGCTAAAAAACGCTAAAAATATATATTTTTATGTATAAAAGGAGTATGAAAAAAATTGTTTAATAAAAAGCACCTGAGATGATGAATTAGCTGGAGTAGAAAAGGTAAGCATAAAAAAGTTTGAAAATTTTATCAACGCAATCCAAATATTGAAATGTATGAAGCTGTTTTTGGTCATATTTCGAGAGGTAGCTTTGTGGAACACTTTAATAACTCAGGCAATTATTGACGGATTTGGACCATTATTATATCATTTGAAAAGTATTTTCGAGACGTTGCCATTTCTGCAAAGTTTGACCCTTTTTGGTCCAATTTTACACATTGCGAATATTAGCACACAGGTATACAATAATAAAGGTTTAAACTTTTTATGCACTCAATAATCTCAGCTGCTTTTTATTAGAAAATAATTTTTCATACTCCTTTTATACATAAAAACGATATTTTTAGTGTTTTTTTAGCACGGTTTAGCTCCGGTATATCTTAATATTTTTTCGAAATATTTTGGGGGAGTCCTTAAAAAAGAATGAATTTTGAAATTCCGGTGGAAACAGTGCAACTTTTTTTGGTCAGGCACCTTAATATACATACAATATGACAATAAACGCGGTTTGAGTTATATTTGTAATTTAACAGCTTGAAACATAAGATATTGCAGTTAATTCAAGTTAGTGTTATTTAATATATAAATATGTGGTGTATATAAACAAAAATTGGAAAAGCAAACGCAACCTGGACCAAATAAAAGTTAATTCGTTATATTATTGAACGTATGCACAATCAGTACAAAATCAAAGGAAAAGCAAAAGGAGCAATAAAGAAAGGAAAATAAAGAGATAAATTAAAAATATTGAACACCACATTGTGGTACTACATTGCTGGTCACCTTGGCCCACATCTTGACGAATAACTCCAAAACCGGTCGAGTTATCGAAATAAAGGATACGCTAAAATTTAGGTGAGACGTATATCAATATCTACAAAGGTGAAAGATCCATGCAAACAGTTGTTCAGGTAAACAGGATTTGAGCTGTAACTTTTGTAATTTAACAGCAAAGAACATTAAAATTTTTCGAATTAAGATCGTGTCATGTAACTGCCTGATACGAGAGAGGAAAAGCCACGTTTCCGCGTGGTGGTAGCCTGGCTGAGACTCGTCGGCTTGGAAGCGGGGACACTAATCCTTTCCCTACAGTCACATACCAACCAGAATTCATACCTGGTTAAGCATACAAACAATTAAAGAAAAAAAGGATAGATTGAAAGCCAGAGAAATAACCTGTCCGAGTCAGATGGAGCCTTCGCACCCCTCCTGTGTACAATATTTGGACAACCTCTGAACTTAACTAAAGCTCCACTAGGTTAGGTTAGGTAAGGTGGCCGCTATTCCACTGTGGGAACAGCTCACTTAGACACTTAATGGTCCGCTGTGATGCCACTAACTTCACGGTGACATTAACCTAAGTTTGTTTGGCGAATCGCTGTGTAGCGACAATAAAGTTCCGGATTTGGCACACATCGATCCTCGACACGTGCTCCGGAGACCTAAGAACATCCGACCCGAGATACCTGAGCCTGGTCCTAGCAAACGCTGGACAACTAAGCATGACGTGATTGGATGATTCCACCTCGTCGTCCTCCATGCAGCTCACACAGCTCGGGGTTTCAAGAATACTTAACCGCACCGCATGTATCCCTATCGGACAGTGCCCGTCAATACCCCAATTATCAAGGAAATATGTGCCTTGGAGAGCCCTAGTAATTCCGCTGATCGCCCGCAGTCAACCACCGGCCAGAAGGACTTCGACACTTGACATACGGTGGTCTCAGCCCAGCGCTTGCTTAGCTGATTCGAAGCCCATCTGCCCAGAAGCAGACCACAGGTGGTAAGGGGAATACACAGTACTCTGGAGGCGGACACATCAGTTTCAAGGGTACCCGCCCTGGCAAGAGATCCGCCTGGCAATTGCCGGGAATGTCACAGTGGCCTGGCACCCAAATTATTTTTATTTGTAAGTAGTCGGCTGCAACCGTAAGCGATTCCAGACAGTCACTCACTGTCCTTGACCGAACGTTGCTAGCACTCAGCGCCCTAATTGCCGCCTGACTGTTGGAGTAGATGTTAAACTCCTTTACAGCGAAAGCGCTGGACATCATCCCATCCCCCGCATCCTTCATTACGGCAACCTCCGCTTGAAAAAAGCTACAATGATCAGGTAGCCGAAATTTAAAGCTCATCCCAAGTTCCTGACAGTAAACGCCACCCCCCACACAACCATCAAGCTTTGACCCATCCGTAAACAAATTCACCAATCCCTTCCCCCAGATAGGTTCCTCGCCTGTCCACTCGTCCCTTGCGGGTATGTGAGTCGAAAAACCCCTCGTGGGGGCAGAGATCGGCGCACAGTAATCCGTTCTGCTAGGGATGAAGTCAAAGCTCGATAGTATATTGGAATGGCCATAATGAACAAGCTTATATCCAGCATCTCGAAGCCTAATTGCAGCCCGAGCTGCGCCCATTTTTCTTACCAGGTCAACAGGGTGCAGACTGAGCATGACATTCAATGCCAGGGTAGGAGTGGTCCGCATGGCCCCACTAATCCCCACCATGGCCATCCGCTGCACCGTGACCATCTTTTTCATGGTGGAAGCCGTGTCTAGCGCGCTCCACCAGACCACTACCACATAAAATAGAATGGGTTTGACCACCATCTCATACAGCCAGTAAACCACCCTCGGAGAGAGGCCCCAACGTTTGCCAATGGCCCCCCTGCAACAGTACAGAGCGACTGATGCCTTCTTGTCCCTGTCCTCTGCATTCAGCTTCCAGGACAGCTTCCTGTCCAGGATAACCCCCAGGTACTTAACTTTTTCAGAAAGCACCAACGGTACTCCCCCAATAGAGGGCAATGCAAAATCGTCAATCTTATAGATACCTTCTCGTAAACAGGACTAGTTCCGTTTTTCTTGGGCTGGCAGCCAGTCCACAGAATTCAGACCACTCTGCCACGATACCCAAAAACCCTTGCAGAACATCACTAACGGTACTAAGAAACTTTCCCCTGGCAAGGATACATGAGACAATATGTATGTAAGTATATTTATATGAGTATTGAACAAAAAATAGGAAGCAGGTAGTATTATTTTGTGTATGTTGCTTTGCGCAAATTAAACTATTTACACATGTGAACATGAAAAATCACCAAAATCCCGTCCTTCTATTACCATAATAAACAGTTTACTTAATGAATTTCGGCCATGGTATCTCTTGCTTGAAGCCCTAGCACAAAGCTTACCAAGCAAATGTAACTGCAATAAGCATATACATAAATGTACAAATACACATTTATGTATAGTAACTTTATAGTAAATGCCTATTTACAGCTTAAATTATTACCAATAATTGTATTTTATTATTCCCACAACACTGTACAAATAGCTATTTAATTAATAAGATGAAAACTATTCAGCCACAACTATTCGTTACCACTATTCGAATAATGAAAGAAATATTGCTACTGCTTGGGCACACATTTGTACACGCAAACATACAAAACATAAATGCACGCTCATAGGTACAAGCAAAGAAAACAGCGAATATCGTTTTAAAAATCTATTAACAAAACTATTCGACTAGTACTATTCGAATAGCACTATTCGAATAAACGAATAATACTATTCGAATAAACGAATAAAAAAATTCGAATTTTTTGCAACGAATATTTTTATTCGTTTATTCGAATAGTGTTTATTCGAATATTATTCGAAAAAAATCCCACTCCTAGTTTGAAGCCCCTATGGCTACAAATTCTTCTTGGGCAGAGCATTCTCATTGGAAAGACATGATTACTTATGAATCTATTGACCCCCAAATAAGTGAATTCGTAAAAAATGCCATAAAATCTCATCTTTGGTACCTCTCGGATGAATTATTTTTGTTGAGTTTGTTCTCAGATAAAGTGACAAATGAGGCAAAGGCGCAAATTGTCAAGAAGATGTAGTGTAAGCCTACTCACCGACAAGTAAGAGGTGATTCGTCACTTTTAAGTGGCCAAACAAATATTTGATAAGTTAAAAATAAATTCAACATTTTTGAACACAAACCTAAATGATGGGAACAGCAATAAACATTACATTAGAGGTAAAGAAATTGTAGGAAACCTGAAAGTTGTTAATGACGTTGCTGAGCGTGGAGTTAAACTGTTTGAAGAGTTTAATAAGCTTCTAACAAATGAAGAGGAGGTGAAACAATTGCTCCTGCAAGTTTTGGAAGCTAATAGAAAGTGGGTTCCTGCAAGTCAACTTCAGAGAAATAAGCCAAGTGTTTTGCCCCACTTTAACTTTTTCTCTAAGAATGTACTGGTTATCACAATTTTTTTATGAAATAAATGAATTTATAACGTCCTCCTAGTCGTACCTACTTAAAAAGTCACCAAAATTCCTGATTTTTACATTATTTCTCATTGTTATCTTTTTTCTTTAAGCACCGTCTTACCGTTGGAATATTTACTTAAAATTTTTCCAGAATTTTTGTTTTATACATAGTAAAAAATTTCGGGGGTGCCTGGATATGAAAGCCAGATCTAATTGTTTTGCTATAATTTATTTATTTATTAAAGCGAACTGTTTCAGACAAATATCTCTATCTCTACATATAATAACATTGTAACAGGTCGATGTCTGTACGGTGCAGTGAAATAACGCCCGTGGGCGTTATTTCCCTTTGAAAAGGAAATAAAGCCCGCGGGCGTTATTTCCCTTTCAAAAAGGAAATAAAACCCGCGGGCGTTATTTCTTTTTTTCGACGGGCGCTATTTCATTTTAGAAAAGAAATAATGCCCGCGGGCGCTATTTCCTTTCAGAAAAGAAATAATGCCCGCGGGCGTTATTTCCTTTTAGAAAAGAAACAAAGCCCGCGGGCGTTATTTCTCATTTTATCTCGGCATTAGGTAGCGCTTATAAAAAATAATCCTTAGGCGATCCAACACAGCTTGTAGTTCGCATACTTTCCTTATATATGGAAAACGAAGAAGGGCCTAAAAAATAAACAAAAAATCAAGTTAAGGTAATTCTTTACCACCGTATGTAACTGCTAATACACGTCCAAAAATATCGGGAGGGGTATCAAAAGACGCGTTTTGACCTCTGTAACAAGAATCCGAAACCGGAAAATAAATATTTTATTTCAGTGAAAAGTTATTAACAAAAAACCAAAAAATGACCTAGGTCAAATCCTGATTTAGGGGCCCGATCCATGTTTTTTCTGTGCAGAACACTTTTCCGCGTAGGCGGCCTTCGGCCGCCCTTCAAAAAATAACCCTGGGCTACGCCATTCCAACTCCGGGTGTGTGCCATAGCCGTGTCTACCGCCACGGTGATGTCCTTCCTAAACATAGTTATAATTTTATTATATATATATTATATTCCTCGACGGGCGCTATTTCATCTTAGAAAAGAAATAATGCCCGCGGGCGCTATTTCATTTTAGAAAAGAAATAATGCCCGCGGGCGCTGTTTCCTTTCAGAAAAGAAATAATGCCCGCGGGCGTTATTTCCTTTTAGAAAAGAAACAAAGCCGCGGGCCTTATTTCCTTTTTTCGGCGGGCGTTATTTCACTGCCCCGTCTGTACATGGCAGATATCAACAAAAAATTTATTGGGGGAAGCATTATTAAACGAGTAGAATCCAAATCAACCATTTTTTTTAATTTTTGTGTGTCTGTCTGTCCGTATGTTTGTGGCCGTATCACTCTGAAAGTACTGAATGGAAATGAATGTTACTTTTTTCGTTGGATTGCTAGATACCCAACTTAAAATTTTAGATATTACTTTTTCCGATATCTCAACCGGTTTTGGAGTTATCGCCCAATATGTGGACCAGGGGTGACCAAAAATGTCTTAGTACAATATGGATGTCAAACGAAAGGTGTCAATGAGTGCTGTAATATGCGATGTGATCAATTGAAATATCCCAAATGGTTTCGGAAATATCTTGAAATTATCGACGAATATTTGCAAAAAAAGGTGTTAGTACATTATGGGTATCAAACGAATGGTGCCAATGGGTTCTGTTATATGCGATGCGCTTAAAGTAAAACCGGAATAGATGCCCCAACGGGATAGATGCCCCATATTCAAAAGTTCTAACTTACCGAGCTCGTGACTAACAATTAATTTAATAATTAGCAGCCGCAGCCACAGCGCATTTTAGTTATCTAAGGGCTTCGAGCAGTGAACACGCGTTTTGTTAGTATAAAACATTTTGTAAGTATTGTGCTTTGTATATCTTTATAACTAGTAATAAATTCCATTATATTTTTTAGTACCTTAATAAACTGATTCATTGAGACTGCATCTAACTAAAAATAGATGTTTTTTTGTGTATAATTTATTCAAACAATTCGTAGGCATCTATCCCTATCAAAAAGGATAGTTGCCCTGATTTTTCGAGGGATAGATGTCCTTAGAGGGGGGGGCACCGCCCATATATATTTGAAGAAATGTTTAAATTTTGACTCTTAATAACTTCAGAACAGTTGGTGCTAGTATAACGAAATTTTGTAGAGGGCATACTATTGTTATGTTAAATTCAGATAAAGAAAATAAACGAAATCGCTTAGCGACCACGCCTACTTTTTCATAAAAGTTATATTGAAAGGAGGTGAAAATATTGAAAAGTCCATATCTAATTAACTGATACCGCTATAATAATATAATTTGGTACATAAATCAATTTTCATATTCTTTACATTATTTTTGGAAAATTTTGGAAAGTGGGCGTGGCACCGCCCACTTATGAGTCAAGCAATTTTCAATTTCGACTGCTAATAACTTCAGAACGGTGTGAGATAGGTTTACGAAACTAGGTACCAGGCATGTTATGTTTATGTAGAGTACTACCACAGAAAATAAGAAAAATCGGTGAACGACCACGCCCCTTTTTGGACTAAAGTTCTCTAAACGAGAGTTAGGAAACCGGAATATGCAATATCTGTTTAACTGATAAAGATATAATGCTAAAATTTATTTGATTGATGATGTTATTAGTGTCGTTTAAAGGTTTTTTGGTAATATTTTGGAAAATGGGCGTGGCACCACCCACAAGTGAATAAACAAAATATCAACATTTCACTATTAACAAGCCACTGTGAAAGTATCATAAAGATCTGCACTGAAAACTGATCTTCAAATAGGGACAAACAACATAATAAAATCCGTGGGCGTGCCACCACCCACTTTTTTAAAATTATGTAAATAGTGATTAATGGACACATATATCCGTATATCAAAAAATTTCAAAAAATACGTTAAAAGTTATGGGTATGGCACGCCTTCTTTTCCAAAGTTATATATAGGACATGGTATAACCCTTGAAAAGATCGATTGAGTACTTTTGGCTCATGTAAGCGGTTAAAGCTATATAAGCAAGGGGCGTGGCCGCGCCAACCAAATTCGCTATTGTTTAGGCTCGGAATAGATTGGTTTTTAAAATAGGCGAAATCGGATGAAAACTACGCCCCCTTTTTCTGGAAACCAACGCTGGGTATTTAATGTTCGGTTCACCCGAACTTACACCTCCTAACTTGTTTTTACATGCTTTTGGAGTCTGATATATGTTTTATGTACCATGGGGATAAACGAATTATCCCAAAAATATGGGATTCCATCGAGGACATTAATTCGACGATATGCTGCTAAAAAACAGCAAAGGCGACACTGGGTATGTATTCAAGATCTTGTAGTACCTACGCAGGGCCGTGCGCAGGAATTAGCCTTGGGGGGGGGGGGGTTTAATTTAGATTTGCATCATATATTTTTCACTAAGATAAACATATTTGCTGAAACAGATACCTAGACCCATATATCATAAATTTAAACGTTCTATACCCCAGAAATTTTTTTTGGTTGTACACATTCAGTGTTGCCATTTTGGTACTTTTAGAGCTAGATCTAGCTCTTTTTCTGGTCCTTTCTTTTCATTTTTAGCTCTTTTTTGGTTACAAATGTATTTGGACAAATGGTATTGTAAAATTAAGAAAGTTTTTATTTCTTTTATAATCGATGTCTAAATTATTATATTAGTTTCATTGTGTACCATGTGGCAACTCAGTTTCCCTCACCGATAACAAATGCCTAAATCGGTTAACTTGGTCGAGTAACATTCATAAATGCCATATATTTATATTGCGAACAAGAATTAAAATGGAAAGGTAAAAGTAAATTTCCTAATTTGCTAAAGATTCTTAACAACCTTATCCCCCGTTTCTGTCTTCATGATAAATAATCAGAAAAATATTTCAAAGATTTTTGATTTCTGAGTCAGAAATAAAATGACTTAATTTGGCTTTAACGCAAAAATAAAAATTATTTTTGAGTTTTATTTATTAAAAATTAAATATTTTTTTCTTAACTATTTATGAAGCTTGATAATTTTTCAAGAACACACTTTTTATACGTTTTAAACATCATAAATCTATACCATAATAAATTTCTAGGAAAGTCGTAAATTAAAAATTTCTTTGAAAAAATGACTGGGGATGACTTAGGGAATGCTGTAGAGTTTATCTGATCCATTTTTGAAATTATTGTCTGTCTGTTTGAACTTAAGGATCTCGGTAACTAAGGAATGGATTTTGATGAGAGTTTCACTAATGGACTGCAAGGGCGGATTTAGGGGTGGGGCACGGGGGCGCGTGCCCCCCCCAGACGGGTTTTTTTGTACTGTTAATACTCCATCACAGAGCATTTTTAGTCGAAAAAGACTACAAATAATTGAATTTAGCAACATTTTCGGAATCGTGCCCCCCAGACGGTATTTTTGTACACTAGGTATGGAAATTCCATTAAATAGATGAAGAATCACTGAATTTTCGAAATCTATTGCATATTGGTTCAGATATATATAAAACTCTGTGTAACGCAAACATCAAACTACATATTTTGATTATTCGCTTGGTTTGTACTGTGTGGATGCCTTGGTGCATGTGTAGGTACCCACCAAAAATTTCATTTCTTTTAGTTAGAAACCTTACATCGCTTGATTATACGGCTTACATAATTTAACCCTATTCATCAAAAATGAAATGGGTTTATAAAGCTTTTTACAATGACATTTTCATACAAATTTTGAATTATAACAGCTTATTAAAATATATATGTATAATATATAATATCTATACTATTATATAAAATTCAAACTCGAAATTTTGTTAAAGCTAAACAGCCGATCCACTGGCCCGATTTTTTTCTTTCAAATTTTAATGTATCATAATCTAGCCAGAAAAGGACCATAGTTACCTTTTTTTAAGTAAAAATGTTATTAAAAACTTTTTTAATTCAAATAAATTTTGTATGAAAACCCATCTTTGCTTGGACGCATTACCATTCAGTCGTTTGTGCTTAGAGAGCATCAACAGACCACATATAGCTCTCTATTTACTCTATTTTTTGTACTCAGCTAGCACAGATACAAAAATTTGAGCGCCACCGTATAACAATGCATGTGAATATAGGGTAGCACACACATCTTCACACAAACAAGCAGACGCTCGACGCAATTTGTACATATGACGGATACGTCGACGCTGACGTACTGTATCTGCTTAAGCCATAAGTTCGCTGCAAGCAGTGGAGGTAAAAAAAGCTACAATTAAAACACTCAATACATCCAGTAACTCAAAATTTATGTATGAGTATTTCGCGCATTTATTCAAAAAAGGTTGAAGGCAGGGTAGGGAAATGACATTTCATGAATTGTACTAAATCCACTCAAAAATCTTACTTTTTTCGTTCAAATTGTACCACATTTTTTTTGTATGGATTCGCATATGTTGCCCTATTACTCATTTACTTTTTTTTTTTAGTAGATACCGAAAAAAAAATACATAAAAGTTTTTTCTTTTTATCTATTTGGAAATATTTTACTTAGTTCAATAAGAGTTTTGAAAAACATAAATATTCTTTCTTCATTACATACTAGCTGACGAAGGGCATGAAGATGAAGAATCACTGAATTTTCGAAATCTATTGCATATTGGTTCAGATATATATAAAACTCTGTGTAACGCAAACATCAAACTACATATTTTGATTATTCGCTTGGTTTGTACTGTGTGGATGCCTTGGTGCATGTGTAGGTACCCACCAAAAATTTCATTTCTTTTAGTTAGAAACCTTACATCGCTTGATTATACGGCTTACATAATTTAACCCTATTCATCAAAAATGAAATGGGTTTATAAAGCTTTTTACAATGACATTTTCATACAAATTTTGAATTATAACAGCTTATTAAAATATATATGTATAATATATAATATCTATACTATTATATAAAATTCAAACTCGAAATTTTGTTAAAGCTAAACAGCCGATCCACTGGCCCGATTTTTTTCTTTCAAATTTTAATGTATCATAATCTAGCCAGAAAAGGACCATAATTACCTTTTTTAAGTAAAAATGTTATTAAAAACTTTTTTAATTCAAATAAATTTTGTATGAAAACCCATCTTTGCTTGGACGCATTACCATTCAGTCGTTTGTGCTTAGAGAGCATCAACAGACCACATATAGCTCTCTATTTACTCTATTTTTTGTACTCAGCTAGCACAGATACAAAAATTTGAGCGCCACCGTATAACAATGCATGTGAATATAGGGTAGCACACACATATTCACACAAACAAGCAGACGCTCGACGCAATTTGTACATATGACGGATACGTCGACGCTGACGTACTGTATCTGCTTAAGCCATAAGTTCGCTGCAAGCAGTGGTGGTAAAAAAAGCTACAATTAAAACACTCAATACATCCAGTAACTCAAAATTTATGTATGAGTATTTCGCGCATTTATTCAAAAAAGTTGAAGGCAGGGTAGGGAAATGACATTTCATGAATTGTACTAAATCCACTCAAAAAACTTACTTTTTTCGTTCAAATTGTACCACATTTTTTTTGTATGGATTCGCATATGTTGCCCTATTACTCATTTACTTTTTTTTTTTAGTAGATACCGAAAAAAAAATACATAAAAGTTTTTTCTTTTTATCTATTTGGAAATATTTTACTTAGTTCAATAAGAGTTTTGAAAAACATAAATATTCTTTCTTCATTACATACTAGCTGACGAAGGGCATGGCCACAGCTTTAATTTTTCTTTCACTTTTCGATATTGCGGTTTATCTATGTATACTACAAAAACTCTAGAAAAGTTGTGTCTGTATATTAGGAATTTCTTTGAAAAAATGACTGGGGATGACTTGGGGAATGTTTAGGCACAACTAAAAAATCCAATGGAAAGGAGATGACAAAATGTCTAAGTTACTTAGTCTATTAAAAAACGCCTTTACTTTAGTTGGTTGCCGTAGACATAAACGGGATAGAACGTGGGGAAAAAAATATTGTTCTGAACCTTCTCTGCCTGCAAATTGTCTTCCCAAGTAAGGGTATCAGAATTTTATGAACTACTAACATCCCGAGCAACGCCGGGTTCCCTGCTTGTATATGTACATATATATATGTATGTATAAGAGGGTTAGGCTACGTTCAATTTAGGCCATAAACTCCATTTAAAAGGGGATTTTTTTTGTTAATTCATATTGTTGTTGTCAATAAACTCGAGTTTATGGCTCAACGTGAACGTAATATAAGGCCTTAAATTTGTAACGAATTCCGTTGTATGCAAAATTACTAATAATATACATTTTTTTCTTTACTTATGTCATTAAGTAAGTCTTAAATGAAGATTAATTAAAAGAATCTCTCTGTGAGACAACCTTACGCATAAGGCCTGATAGAACATGTAAGTTAGGCAATATTATAAAAAGAAAAGTGAATATAATGAACTTATTATAAGAATTGTTCTAAGGCCATAGAGGAACTATGATAAACTTATTATAATGTGATGCAGCCGTATACCTTATTCCTTATAATCCCTTATACGAATTTTTTGTGGGTATTGGCAATATTTGTTAACGGCTCATGCGACATCTGACTGAAACAACAACGGTTTGTGTATGAGGTTTGCTAAGTTTGCCCACAAGAACCCTTAAGGTTTTAAATTGCAACTATTTTTTGCAATGCTGTTAAAATTTCAAATTCGAGTCTACGCGACCTCCGCACGATGGGACATTTTGGAAAAACTTGCCTCAATTATTATTATTATTATTAACTTGCCTCGAAGTCAAATTTTTAGGGAACTTTTTAGAATCCATTTTCATACAAAGTTTTTCGAGCGTAAAACGCAGCATAATTTTGGCAAATGGTTAAAAACGAGTTGTCAAAGTTTAGTTGTGAAGTTTTTTGCAAAATTAATTTTTTTTTTGGATTTCTGTAGTTTACTATGAATAACACTACTTACTTTATAAGGTTCCTCATATGTAGACATATACATATGAAAGGCTGGGGTAGTTAAATGAAAAACGTATATTTAAAGTAAAAGTGTAAAAAAATATTGTATCTACAGTAAGGTGCCTCACGCTCCATACAAAAAGAAATGGACAAACTGTTTCCATCGGAATTATAAAATTCAATGTATTCTAAGACCTTGGTCAAAATATTTCGGAAAAATATTAAAATTTACCGGAGCTAAACCGCGTTAAAAAAACGCTAAAAATATCCTTTTTTTTGTATGAAAGGAGTATGAAAAAATATTTTTTAATAAAAAGCACCTGAGATGATGAATTAGCTGGAGTACAAATGGTAAGCATAAAAAAGTTTGAAAATTTTATCAACGCAATCCAAATATTGAGATGTATGATGCTGTTTTTGGTCATATTTCGAGGGGTAGGTTTGTGGAAAACTTTAATAACTCAGCCAATTATTGACGGATTTGGATGATTAGGATATCATTTGAAAGGTATTTTCGAGACGTTGCCATTTTTGCAAAATTTATCCCTTTTTCGTCCAATTTTTTCACATTGCTAATATTAGCACACAGTTATACAGCAGGATATTACCTTGGATTTTTGTATGAATCTACATCGAACATTGACTTCTTTCAATCCTTACACAATTTATTATCGAATTCTGCTCCATGGAAGTTTTCTCATACTTTGGACTTAGTTCAAGATAGGTTAAGGCAAAATGAAATAAGCCAGACTAGCTCTGACTAACTTATACTCCTCAATTATCATCAACAAATTACTAAAGTGGTCCTAACCCTCCTATTTCTTAGAAAATTAAAACATTTCTGCCATTTGTTATTCAATGCTGTAACTTAACCGGATCACACTTTTCTACTTCCTTAATTAAATGCTCTTAATGAACTGCCATTTACTACCCTAGTAAAACACCTAATAGGGAAAGCGAATGGACCACACAACTGGCCTGGTCTTATTGGAAATTCCCTGCAAGACTGCGAAAGTGTGCCAGTAAATTATGTTTATTTATCTATATGTAACAGAGTTGTTAAGGAATGCAATCATGTCAGAATAACAATTTTGGATTGCAGCCTTAATTCCTTTTTTTGGAATAAGGAATGCAAACTTGCAGCCCTAATTCCTTTTTGCAGTCCGGAATAATTATTCCTCTTTTTCATTCCTCGGACTTCATTCACTTGATTGCATTCCTCGGAATAAAGATAGAAAGAAAATAATCTTCTTTTTGTTTCAAATTTGTAGCCTGCACACAACTTTGACGCAATCACAATGGGTGAGATGCCTGAAAATATTGACGCGTGGGAATTACGTGACGATCAGAAATATTTATTTAACATGGTTCGAGCAGTCGATAGCGGAGTGTACAGTGATTTTTTAGCAAGTATTAAACCAGGCCAGTTGTGTGGTCCATTCGCTTTCCCTATTAGGTGTTTTACTAGGGCAGTAAATGGCAGTTCATTAAGAGCATTTAATTAAGGAGATAGAAAAGTGTGATCCGGTTAAGTTATAGCATTGAATAACAAATGGCAGAAATGTTTTAATTTTCTAAGAAATAGGAGGGTTAGGACCACTTTAGTAATTTGTTGATGATAATTGAGGAGTATAAGTTAGTCAGAGCTAGTCTGGCTTATTTCATTTTGCCTTAACCTATCTTGAACTAAGTCCAAAG
Source organism: Sphenella marginata (assembly GCA_951509765.1). Lineage (NCBI taxonomy): Eukaryota > Metazoa > Arthropoda > Insecta > Diptera > Tephritidae > Sphenella > Sphenella marginata. The sequence continues at coordinate 75,909,275 of OX608080.1, read as the reverse complement.
TATGAGAAAACTTCCATGGAGCAGAATTCGATAATAAATTGTATAAGGATTGAAAGAAGTCAATGTTCGATGTAGATTCATACAAAAATCCAAGGTAATATCCTGCTGTATAACTGTGTGCTAATATTAGCAATGTGAAAAAATTGGACGAAAAAGGGATAAATTTTGCAAAAATGGCAACGTCTCGAAAATACCTTTCAAATGATATCCTAATCATCCAAATCCGTCAATAATTGGCTGAGTTATTAAAGTTTTCCACAAACCTACCCCTCGAAATATGACCAAAAACAGCATCATACATCTCAATATTTGGATTGCGTTGATAAAATTTTCAAACTTTTTTATGCTTACCTTTTGTACTCCAGCTAATTCATCATCTCAGGTGCTTTTTATTAAAAAATATTTTTTCATACTCCTTTCATACAAAAAAAAGGATATTTTTAGCGTTTTTTTAACGCGGTTTAGCTCCGGTAAATTTTAATATTTTTCCGAAATATTTTGACCAAGGCCTTAGAATACATTGAACTTTGAAATTCCGGTGGAAACACTGCAACTTTTTTTGGCGAGGCACCTTAATCTACAGTAAAAGTCAGACAAATTGCTTTTTTCATTTAAAGTCGGAAATATGGTTGGAAAAATAAAACATATCTCTTACTTTTAATGAAAAAACGATTAGCCTGACTTTTACTGTACAATCTTTATTTATGTGATTGTATCAAACATTTTATAAGGTTTGCTTCACTTGCATTAAACATATTTTTTACTTTTACTCCCAACCTTTCATACATATATAGGTATTTCGACTCATTTATTAACCTCAATTTTAGTTACATATCTCCCATTTTGTAAAGCATAAAAAGGGTTACTGCCACGCCTATTTCCGAGGGGTTGATCATCGCGAAATCGTTTGAGCAAATATTCATAGCAATAGCTATAACACTCTACTGAAAAAAAAATTCCAAACGACAATTTTTTGGCACCATGCATAATGCTTTACATAAATCTACTCTTTTGATTTGCGAAAAATTTATTTTTGAGACAAGTTTTATTAAGAATTCCCATAGTGCGATGCATAAAAATTCATATGAATTTGTACCGCAACGCCTACTACCTTTGTGCCGCAGGAGTGCTTTATTTTCTTATTTTATTGCGCTACAAGTTAACAAAAGTGATTAATTATTCGATTGGTAAAATAGTCCATGAAAAGTTGTGAAAAGTGATTATTGTTAGTGCTATCGTGTTTAAGTGATTTTGTTAAAAAAATGAGTGCCAGAAAAAGACAACAAAACTTAAGCGCGTTCTTCCATCCGAAGAAGCAAAGGTGTAATGATGTACTTCCTGATAAAGTGAGCGGTGTCCAATTACATTCCGCGGAGCCGGCGAGTACATCAGTGGCAACAGCCTCAACGAGCAACGCACTACAGGAACGGGATATAGGTGAGTGGTGTAGTCCTTGTGGGTTTAGAAATTTTGTTTAGTTAAAAGTTGGATTGTATGGGAGGTACCACGCCCCTGTTTGGTTAACCACGAGTTTATGGGTGAGAATGGTGCTGTCATCCTATAACTTTATACCAATTCTTATGTTCCTACTTTAAGCATTTTTAAAGAACAAATTGAGAAATTCCAAAACGGTTTGAAAATTGTAAAAGCTAATAAAATTTTCTGTAAGCCATGCATACAAAACTTTTCGCTAGGCCCTGTGGCTCGAAGATAATGAGCAATCAACACGGATTTTTACCTTTTTTTGAAAAATGTAAAAAATGTGTATTTTGCAGGAAAGGATATCGAAAACTTTTAATTTTGTTCCAGATATTTTTTTTTTCTCTGTAAGCTCTGTTTTATTACAAAACAAATGAGCTTTCATCCAAGAAAATCGATGGATTATTACAAAAGTTATTAATGGTTTTTGAATTGCTGAATTTATTCCTGAGCTATACATGATTAGGTGGAGCTAGGGTCGGCGCATAGGTGCAGATAAATGTTTGTTGAAAAACCTCGCCTTGATGCGGATCGCAGCGAGATGCTCGTCCACAGGGGTGAACGCTAGTAGTCTTACACCACGCGATTTGCTGTGTGTCTGGCCACTGCAGTATACGTCACAAGGTTCGATGGTCGTCTTTCCTTGTCCCGTCCATCGTATTTCCTGCAGGGCGGTGATGTCAGCCTTTGCGTTCGTGAGGACATCAACCAGTCGGGCAGCGGATCCTTCCCCGGAAAGGGGTTTTGGTTTCATTGGTGTTGGTTTTTACGGGGCTGGTCCCAAACCCAGCGCACAACTCTTTTTCGGGGTTTTGAAGTAAATTTACACATTTATATAGCGAGCCGCTTGATCCAAGACAGACGCCCGCTTGCAACCGCACCTCCTGGTGTACAGACGCTGCGAAAAAGACCTCGGTGAGCCCTTAAACCAAATACGTCAGAGTGGCCCCACCGGGGCTCCCTCTCTTTCTGCCGCGAGCCTAGGAAGCCCACGTTGCCCAGAGTGTACGAAAGAGGACGCAAGAGTCGGGATTGAGCAAGGTCACTCAGCAACCACACCCAAATTATTTTTTTTGTTTGGCCGAGTCTAATGAACAAGATATTAAAATAATGTGTTTTTGAAGCCTCCATGGACTTTTTTGCGAACTTAGTATAAGCCGTTAGATAAAACTTTAACTAAAAATCGGCACAGATTACCGTTATCACATGTTATTTTAGGTTGAAACGCACCATTGTACTATATGCCAAGATTTACCTTTCTCTCCTTTTTATAAATTACGTACAATTTTGCTGCATTGTCTAATCCATTTATGATTTTAGGTTCTCTACTCGGCAGGCAAGGCGGGCTTTCTGATGAGGAACGGTACCAGTGGTTGAAGTATACCTGGCAACCTACTGCAGAATTTAAGTTTCCACTGAAGAGAGAGGGAAAAAAGCTGGTTATAGTAAAATTGCTGGCGGCGGATTATGCAAAGTGTGTGTGCTCTTTGGTCGACGTGAAGCGGGTGCAAATGATGTGAAGCTGGGAAGACTGGTGTCGGAACCACTAGTAAAATATAAAAAGGCAATTGAGACGATCGCACACCATGAGAACGCGAATTACCACAAAGCGAACATGGTAGCATCCCAAAATTTTTTGATGGTGATGGAGGGAAAATCGTTAGATATAGTTGACCAAATGAGATCCCAGGAAACGGAAATAATCGAAAATAATTGTAAAAAACTTATTCCCATTATAAGGACAGTGATATTTTGTGGTAGGCAAAACATACCTTTGAGAGGTCACAGAGATGACGGCGAATTAGACTTGCAAAGCTCTTCTAAACATGGGGAAGGAAACTTTAGAGCTTTGCTCAAATTTCGAAGCGATGCTGGGGATGAAATACTTAAGGAACATATAAGACATAGCGCTAAAAATGCTTCGTATATAAGTAAGTCAACACAAAATGACTTAATTGAATGCTGTGGCGAGTTGATCAGCAATAAAATAGTGACCAAAATTAAAAAATCCAAATATTTTACCATTATGGCTGATGAGACCACAGATGTTTCCGTTTGTGAACAGTTATCAATTAGTATTCGCTATTGCGATGTGGATGAAATCGAAATAAAGGAAGATTTTCTTATGTTCATAGAAGTTGTCGAAACCACTGGTGAAAGCATTGCACAAACTATTCTGAATGCATTAGAAAAGCATGACCTTGACATTAAAATGTGCCGTGGTCAAGTTTATGATGGAGGAGCAAACATGAGCAGCAAACTAAAAGGTGTTCAGGCACGTATATTAAATGTTCAGCCCTTAGCCTTTTTTACCCACTGCGCAAGCCACCGGCTTAACTTGGCTATTAGCTCAGCCTGCACCGTACCCAGTGTAAGAAATGCAGTAGGGGTTATAGCAAGTACTGCCACTTTCTTCCGTGAATCGGCCAAACGAATACATCTTCTTAGAGAAGAAATACAATCTAATCTACCACAAGACAAAGAAAATATGTTAAAAACAATGTGTGAGACAAGATGGGTTGAGAGGCATGAAGCGGTTTTGACCTTTATGGACGTGTTGCCATGTCTCCCTCCAATATTACAAAAAATGGCTGATCAGCAATATGGGAGCAGAACAAATTCTGTACTGCCATTTTCTTTGCTGCAATCCATAACTTCGTCAGAATTCCTAATAAGCTTGGTGATCCTATCAGATATTTTGGGAATAACCCTGTCAGATATTGACATACTTTCTGCAGTCCAGCTTATTACTACGACCACAACGAGTTTGCAGAGGCAGCGTGAATCTAGCAATGACACATTTAAAAAACTGTTCGACCAGGCTGAGGCCATTGCAAATGAACTTGGTACAGAAATCACAGTCCGTAGAACCACCGGTCGTCAAATCAATCGATCAAACATTCAGACTGAATCAGTTGAAGAATATTACCGACTTTCAGTTTATATTCCATTTCTAGACTTCATGTTGAGTGAAATGTCAACCAGGTTCCCTAGCGCTAATCTACAAAGAATCGGACAGTTGCAAAAGTTGCTGTCGCATAACTTTAACGACGAAGATTTAGATAATGTTTTACAAGGTGCTGAAGTTTATAAAGAAGATCTTCCTTGTTTTTTAGCTTTAAAGGGAGAGCTAAAAATTTGGCAACAGATGACTGAAAATATACCAGAAACTCCAGCAGATGCCTACAAACGAGCCACGATGCTGCCAAATATTAGAACCCTTTGTCAATTGCTGTGCACGTTTCCAGTGACAACCAGCACTGCCGAGCGATCTTTTTCTACCTTACGCCGATTAAAATCATATCTTCGAAACAGCATGACAGAAGAGCGTTTGAATGGATTGGCTTTAATGCATATCCATGGAGATATTGCGGCACAAATGGAGGCTGATGAAGTTTTGGACGTTTTCACCAGGAAACACAGAAGAAAACTGTCTTTATTAAACATGTAATCATGGATGGAATATAATAAAACTGCTATTACTAAACAGAAATACTGTTTTTTATTATTTTGACTTTGATGTAAGTTCTTAATATCCGTGTACTTGTGAAGATAAAATAAGCATATTTCAGTTGTTGATTTTTTTGCATGTTGGGCGTTCGTGCCCCCCCCCCAAAAAAAAATCCTGGATCCGCTCCTTCAAGCTTAGAAAGGGACCTGCACTTTGTTTTATCAAAACCGAACGACAAACAAAAAGATATACTGATTTTTAGGAAGGTATGTACCTATGAAATTTTGTTTTCTTACACAAATTGATATGAAGAAAAATTCACTTACTTTGTCAAAAAAAAAACTAAGCGTGCCTCTAAAATTTTTGGTAACTTTTTTTTAGATTCAGCTAAATCAAAAATCAATTGCATAGGTACACTGCCGTCCTATGTGGGTATCAGCATATCTTTAATAAAACTCTAGATAAGTTGTGTCTGTATATTGGGAATTTCTTTGAAAATATGACTGGGGATGACTTGGGAAATGTTTAGGCACAACTAAAAAGTCAAATGAAAAGGAGATGACAAAATGTCTAAGTTAGAGTATTAATAAACGGTTCAGTTGGCGTCCGTAGACATAAACGGGATAGAATGTGGAAAAAAAATATTGTTCTGAACCTTCTCTGCCTGTAAATTGTCTTCTCAAGTGAGGGTATCAGAATTTTATGAACTACTTACATACATCCCGAGCAACGCCGGGTTTCCTGCTAGTAAAAAATAAGGTTTATGAAGTTTTATTGACACAATTCGGAAAATATGAAATGTGCTATGTTTATTTTCTACAGACTATGTATTGATAAACGTCCATGAAAATGGCGATGTTTATCTTTTGTTAGGTAAAATAAAATAAAAACCTCACAAAATGTTTGAAAACATTCAAATAGTTGAACGTTGTCGCTCATCTGCTCTCCAAAGTTCATTTTCCTACAATTCTCTTTACGCCTACAACAAAAAGTGTCAAAAAACACCCGAAATCTTTCATATAATTGAGCCTTGCAGTTCATTCGCTCTACAATATTCATTTCTTCTCTCCGAAAAGGCTCCAATTACGGACTCTTTTTGGATGCTTTTTTTGGAGTGCTCCGACTTTGGAATGCTGGGATTATTCGCACTTTCATGAATACATGGCTATAATTAAAGTCGGTTTAACATTGCAACTCTTCGAGGTACGGAAAATAATTCTGTCAATACGCATGAAAAAAGTAGAAGTCAGCTAGTCACTTGGCACAACCGTAGCATCATTTTGCCATGACATCAATTGTACTTGGACAAATTAGGGACGTGCAATGAACAAATTAAATCATATTTTGATTAGACATAATTCTGATTCATCAAAACCTAATTAATCAGGTCCTGAATAGTACTGTTTACAGTACTTGTTAATTGAAACTGCTCACTGTTTTCATCAGTAAAATTTTTTAAAATATGCCCATACGCTACACAACTTTGTAATTTCGGAAAGCTCCAAGTGCACTTCAAAGTGGCGGACTTATGTATTGGCCAACCTTATTCTTTGCAACTTTCACCAATTTCTTCTTCCGTAAAATTATTTTAATTAATTTTGTCAAAAATTACGAGTCAAGATTCAATACAAGATTTATAAACTGTATTTTGAAAATTTTTGCAAAATAATTGCAACTTAGATTTCGCCATGGGGGGGGGGTTAACCCCCAAAACCCCCCGTGCGCACGGGCCTGTACCTACGGGATATAATAAACGTTTATCTAACTACTGCCTCTAGTTTCCTATAGATTTACTAATTAGTTTTTATTTTAGCGTAAGATTGTATGTTAAATGTATTTTTATAAAAATATAATTTTTATTTTTTTCTAAATAAACACGCACCTATAAAATTGAATTTAATAAACATATATAAAAATGCATGTCAATTCTTGAAAGCAAACGCTTCAATTTAATAAGGTAGGTATGGCCATTGATGTACCTAATACTAGATTTAGGTATCTTCTAATGACAGTACCTAAAAGATTAAAAACCCAACATGTTTAATTTATTATGGTTGTGAGTAGGGGTAGAACTACGTTGCGTTAGATTTGTGTTTTTCGCTTACATGACATAAAGGGCATCTATCCTTCGCAATATTTTCATGGTGGGGCAACTATCCATAAGGTAGGCATCTATCCCTCAAAAAGAAGGTTTCAGGAAAAACTAATTTCTGGAAAAACTGTGTAAGATATGTAGACCAAAATTTAAATAATTAAAGTTAACATTGAACTAGCTATATTAAAAAAAAATTATTCAAATAAAACTAATATTTTCAAATTTAGGCAGCATTTCCAAAACGTGGGGCATCTATCCCGGTTTTACCCTAATTTAAATATCTAAAAAATTTTCAATTATATATCTTCAAAAATTACGGACGGGAAAAGAGAAAAAAATAAATTATACGCATACGAAGTCGCGGGCGCCAGCTAGTATACAATAAAACTATTCATCTTTCGACCAATAAAAGCAACGCACGGGCTTTAATTTCGGTTACTCAAATAATTGACTATAGACTTCTGTGCATCCGCATACGCTGTGCGGTTATATTAGGTTGAGCTGTTAATCTTAATCTAAATAATATTATAAATGTGAATGTTTGTGTGTCCAAACAAGATATGGGCGCCCGCGGGTGCCCAAGGGTACGTGCCGGAAAAGGCGGTTTCGTGCCGTGTTCGTGCCAATTCCGAAATTCAGCGCATGATCAACACTTTTCCTTTATTAAACTAGCAACGCTGATTGGTGCCGCACTTGTGTTTCTTCAAGAAACTAGATATTTTGTCATGATCAGCTTCTAAATGTGAAGCAAACATCGGACCAAAGTTATAATACAATTTCATGTTCATGAAAGGTATAAGAATCGCCTCCTGTTCTCGATATACCCTAACAACAACTTTGGTGTAACCAACAAAAAGTCACTTTAACAGGAGGCGATTTTTATACCTTTCATGAACATGAAATTGTATTATAACTTTGGTCCGATGTTTGTAAGTATGAGAAAAAGAAGAGATAGACCAACCATTGAGCATACTGAAATGATCAGGGCGATGAGCTGAGTTGATTTACCAATGTCCGCCTGTCCGTCCGTCTGTTTGAACGCAAACTGGTCCCTCAGTTTTAGAGATATCTCAATGAAATGTTGCAACCAGGCGCCATTTTGCTTAGGATTAATCATTTGTAGGAACCAGCAAGATCGGACCAATACATCGCATAGCTCCCATTTAATCGATTTTTCCGATAAAGAGGTTTTGGCCTATAACTCTTGCAATTAAAAAGCTAGGAACGCGAAATTTTGCAGGTTTTGTACATACCATATGCGTAAAGTGTGTAGCGAAAATCACCCCGATCGGACCAACATAACATATAGCTTCCACATAATCGGTAGTTTCGATCAATAGCTTCCACATAATCGGTAGTTTCGATCAATTGGTTTTGGGGGTGCAGTGCTATAAAGCCATAGGCGATAAAGCGGCCACCGTGGTGTGGAGGTAGTGTTGCGGGCCTACTACACCGAAGGTCCGGGTACAGGTTATATCAAAAAGTGGTTCGAAAAAGTTTTTTCAAAACGGGGTCGCCCCTCGGCAGTGGTTTGGCAAACTCTCCGATTGTATTTCTGCCATGAAAGGCTTCTCAGCTGCTTTGTAGATGCCGTTCGGAGTTTTCAAAAAACCGTAGGTCCCGCCAATTTGTAGGAAAAGTTTCAAAGCGGCACACCACAAATTGGTGCTTTATTATATAACCATAATTGTTGAGTGGCCATAGTGGAAATAACGCCATAACAGCGTAATTGTTCGGGTTACAAACTGCTAAAAGAAGAGAATGATACAAGTCCCAATATTTTGGACTTATCTCACAATTAAACAATAACTCCCAAAGAACGTGAAATAACTCCCACATGAAGTAAGTCCAACAAATTTAAATAAGTCATTTACACATTACATATAAACATTAGAAAACCCAAAATTTGTATGGGGTTTGCAAAAGTATAAAACTTTTTCACTCCCCACGCAAATTATGAAAGCTTGGGGATAAAAAACAAGATCTGTAAAAAAATGTGGGCATCCGGGTCTAAAAATGCACTTAAAAAAGGTATGTCTTTAATAGCCAATATCTCGTAAACAAGTAATTTTCGGGATATTAACAACATAACGACTTTTATGTAGAATGGAATATGGAACAAATCATCCGTATGAATTTATCACCTGCCAGTGTACTTTCAAGGATTTTTATTAAGTCAAAGTTAATTTTTGAGAATTGCTTTTTTTTGTAAAAATCCAAAAAATTACTTTAAAATTAGTCCATTAAAAAAAATGTACATCAATCGGTAGGGAATTGAACTAAGTTACATTTGGCGATTGAATTTTATATTAAAATACACTTTTGCAATGGTAGTAGGACATGAAAATGAAAACAAAGTTTTTAAAGTTTTTTTTGTTTCTGTATACAATAAGTTTTCCCTACTAGACAATGTTGAGTACTTTGGGCAAAAAGTTTAGCTCATTTGTGCAATCCCCCCTCATTTTCCAACACATTCACATTTCCAAAATAAATTTTGTTTTTGGAATTTCTAATGCACAAAAGAGATAATATCGACGGAACTATTATCTTTTAAAAATGCTTAAGATAGAAGGAAATAGATGTACATATAATTTTATGTCATGTTTTCTTTTTGATAGACTTTTCGAATTTGATAGATGTCAGCAAAATCAAACGTCAAAATGAAAAAAAAAAATTAAAAGAAAAGTTTTCAAATTCAAAAATTTTCATAAAATATGTGCCGTGAAAATGTTCATTTAAATTAAATTATATGCTGCTACCGGCTGAATTGCCTCATTGCCCTACTACAGCACTCCAGTAAACCTCTAAAACTGCGTGGTCGGACCTAGCTTCGTGTGATAAGAGAATCGGCCACAATGGACACCATTCAGGAGTTTGAGCTGCCGAGAATTTGTTTAGTGCAAATATTTATAATGTAAACATACATATTTATAAAATAATGTTTGTCTAGATAGTTACTTAGTACGTAAATATTTTATAAAATATAGTTTATATAATTGTTTGTCCATAAATTCATACATATATACATATGTATATGTAAATGCAAAATAAAATATGAAAAAAATCAAAATTTGAATCTTCTTCTTTCTTATAAGTAGTTTGGAAAGATAATGTGAGTAGTTTGGAGAGAAAATATAAGGGGTTTGAGCATTTGCTGTGAATAGTTTGTGAGGCCATATATAAGTAGTTCGAATGAATAGTTTGTAAGGCCATTTTTAAGTACTTTGAGCATTAGGAATGAGGTTATTATTCAGTACATTGAATTTTAGTTCTAAGGTGTTGAAGATGTAAATATTGAGCAGTTTGGTTGATTTTTCAAAGTGATTTGTAAGCATTTGAATGAATAGTTTGAGGCTTTGTTAGAGCAAAGAAGATATATTTTTTCATTTAATACAATACCATTAGTAAAAACGAGATATCATATCAGATCCATGAGGGGAAGTGTTCAAATTCTTCACACGGTCTGAACAAAATTGAACACATTATTAAGGGCATTCGTCATTAATGAAAATGCTTTTGTAAGTACTTATAGAAGGCTCAACTGTCTAGTAGGGTTTTTATACAAAAAGATTGCCGCGAGTGATTTTCTCTCGTAACCATTTTACCAGCAAATCAAATTTTTATACAACTTTACTATTTTAATTTAGACAAACTATTTAAATTTCGTTATTTATTTAAATGTAAGCTTTAGATACAAAAGTAAATAACGGTGGGGTGCAATGAAGCCATACGCAATAAAGCCATATGGCTTTATTTCCAATAAGTTTTAGAAATAAAGCCATATGGCCCTATTTCCAATTGCTAATAGAAATAAAGCCAGTATGGCCTTATTGCCATTTTCAAAACATGGGCGGCGCGATACCAGCCTAGTGAAAAATATAAAAATCTGTAAATAATAAACCAGAACTTCATAAATTTATTAGTAATAAAATTATTTCATAAAGTATCCATGGTATTTATGAGCAGAACTCCTTTCCGCATTGGCGGTAGCCACGGCTATGGCACACACCCGGAGTTGGAATGGCGTAGCCCAGGGCTATTTTTAGAAGTGCGGCCGAAGGCCGCCAATGCGGAAAGGAGTTCTGCATATAAATACCATGGATCACGCCCTGAATTGGAGATCTGACCTAAGTCAAATTTTCGCCTGCGGCGCTACTTCGTCGAATCACAAACCCAAATGCCTCAATGACATTAATTCGCATGTCCAAAGCGAACTAAAGTCAAAATATTATACGAATTAACGGCACTGACTTTAATTCGTTTCTGGTCATGCGTCTAATAATGCTTTTGGGGTGCAAATTAACGCCACTGGCGTTACTTCCACTGACGTTAGTTCGCGCCACCAAATTGGCGCCTTTTCCAAAACACAGTTTTTTGAGATAGTATAAAATATTACTCACAACAATGTATAGGAATCAAGTTCTTCCTTTCAAAGTATGTCGTCCATAACATATACGCGTTCGCGGCCCAGCCCGCGTTGCGACCGCGCGTTTATTTTTTTATTTTAAGTTTTACCTCCGTAATTCCATATTATGGCTTTATTACTTATTTGAGAGAATTTTCGGTATGGCTTTATTTCGCTTTGCGATTTAACCGGATTGGAAATATCGCCATATGGCCTTATTTCCATTTGGTTTGAGAAATAAAGCCATATGGCGTTATTGCGTATGGCTTCATTGCACCCCACCGTAAATAACACTAGCAATGTGCAAATATTAAAAAACTAATAAAAACAATAAGAATAAAACAAATTTAATTCACATAAATAGAAATACAATAGTGGTATTCGCAATTTTTCTCTACTTTGAAAATGTTTTCTTAAGCAATTTTTGTCAAGTACTCTATCAATTTTGCATTTGATGTGTAACGTGATGGCAAGTTTTTGTAATGCTCTTCTTGATAAGTAAGGGTTTCATTAAAACGTGTTATTAGTACTTTACCACGTTCTGCTATATCATTTACTACTAATAATTTATACACTATAGTTTTTGCTAAAATGTAATTCTCACATTGATCCCTAGTGCCTGGATCTGTTTCCAAATAATCGTTGCTTATGCTAGTTATGTTTTTGTCAAGTAAAGTATCAAAAAAGGAATATGTATTGCTGGTAACGAAATCACATATTTCGGAAGAAGTGAGTACCTCGAGAGGTCGATTTATTCTTTTGGGATTATCAGGATTAGCGTTTCTTTTTAAATTTGACAACATTTTTCTTTTCATGTCAACACTAACCTCGTCATCAAACAAAGCCAAAGCAATATTCAAATCGCTCAAGTACCACAGATGGCCTCGCAATTTACTGTGGACTGATATAGCTAATAATAAAATTGAAGCACATTCTTTGGCATTTTTATACCCAGCGTACTAGTACTAGTACAAGGGTATTATAATTTTGTCCACATAACGGCGCAAAATAATCGAGTTAGATGTAGGGTTCCATATATGAAAGTTCTTAGGTTGAAAAGAGGAATTGATTAAGGCATGTCCGTCCGTCTGTCCGTCCGTGTACACGATAACTTGAGTAAAAATTTAGATATTTGCATGAAATTTTGAATACAGGTTACTTTCTGGTCAAGGTAGGTTGCTATTGAAAATGGGCGAAATCGGATAATAACCACGCCCCCTTTTTCTATATCGAAAATAACATAAATTGACATAACTTGCGTAAAAACTGAGATATTTGCATGGAATTTGTTATGCAGGCTACTTTCTGGCCAAGGTGCGCTGCTGTGAAAATTGTCGAAATCGGATGATATCCACGCCCACTTTTTCGATATCGAATATTTCGAAAATCACATAAATTAACATAAGTTGAGTAAAACTTGAGATATTCGCATGAAATTTGGTACACAGGTTACGTTCTGGCCAAGGCAGGTTGGTGTTTAAAATTGGCGAAATCGGATGACAACCACACCTCCTTTTTCGATATCGAAAACTTCGAAAATCACATAAATTGACATAACTTGAGTAAAAACTGAGATATTTGCATGGAATTTGTTATGCAGGCTACTTTCTGGCCAAGGTGCGCTGCTGTGAAAATTTTCGAAATCGGATGATAATCACGCCCACTTTTTCGATATCGAAAATTTCGAAAATCACAAAAATTAACATAAGTTGAGTAAAACTTGAGATATTCGCATGAAATTTGGTACACAGCTTACTTTCTGGCCAAGGCAGGTTGGTGTTTAAAATGGGCGAAATCGGATGATAACCACGCCCCCTTTTTTGATATAGAAAATTTCAAATAACATTCCAGGGCCTATATCATTGCCAAGTCATGGTATTTGTATCTCGTCCTGAAAACTAGCGCTGGTTATTTAATGTTCGGTTCACCCGAACTTAGACTTCCTTACTTGTTTTCCTTCGTCTTGCAATAGGTAAGCAAATACGCTTAAGACGTCTCTTTTGCTGCTCAGCGTCTCAGCATCAAGACTCTTTTTTTTCATCCTTAATAGAATAATGTGTTTGTTGTATTGTTAAATTTACGTAGTTTCAAATTCTTACCAATTAAGGGGTCTCTCCTAAATCTAGTCTCCGTTGCAGTTTAAAATCAGAACTCTATACTGTTGATATTTTTTAAACTCCTTCTGAAAAATCAGTACTTGTTTGCTGGAATAGATTTTTATTTTCTTTCGAATCAAATATCGTCACTTTTCACTCAAAAAGTTTTTTTATACTACTGGAAAAGTCGGAGTGTCCTCTACCTGGTGGTGATACTTGTAGGCTTAATGTTTCCAAGGTACTCGGCTTGCTCTCGAGTCAAAAAACACTTCTTATTTATCAAAAAAAAAAGCAAAGATGAGAAACATAGAAACACTATTAGTTCATTTTCAGATCACGTCACCATTACAAAAGTGCATTTTATTATAAAATTCAATCGCCAAATATAACTTTGTTATATTATCTACCAAGGGTGTAGAGCTTATATAATTCTCAAATGTTTAAGTATTTGTATACCTAGTAGTGCTTCGCACACAAGGTATATTAACTTCATTCGCCTAACGGTAGTATGTAACGGCATAAACGAATCGAGATAGATATTGACTTATATATATCAAAATGTTCAGGAGGAAAAGAGAAATTGATTAAGCCATGTCCGTCCGTCCGTCTGTGAACACGATAACTTGAGTAAATCTTGAGATATCTCAATGAAATTTGGTATGTAGGTTCCTTTTCACTTATCTCCGAGCGCTATTGAAAATAGGCAAAATCGGTTAAAAGCCACGCCCTCTTTCTATATATATAATATTTTCGAAAATACAAAAAGAGTGATTATTCAGTACATAATACACCTATAAGGATAATATTTGGTGTGCACTTTAGCGTTAAGGCAACAAATACATTTTTGAAGAAATGTTTAAAAAGGGGCGTGGTACCGCCCACTTTTGATATAGTCAAGTTTGGAAATATTATTAATCATAAATCAAAAACCGCTCAAGATAGCAAAATAAAATTCAGCACACATATATATATTAATACAGGCAATATTTCGAAAAAAAATTATCGAAATCGGGTTAGGTCCACGCCCAATTTTATACGAAAGATTTTGAAAAGGATCATAGATATATTGAATATGCTATAACTTTGCTTAAACTAGCTGTATATAATTTCTATTTCACCTCTGAAATGTTCGTGGGCAAAGAAAGTCGAAAGCACAAAATTTTTGGAAAATGGGCGTGGCCCCGCCCCTTTATGGGGGATTATTCCACAAAACTTTCCATGCCATAACTCCGGTAAAAATTGACTTATTGAAACGATATTTAAAGAAAGTGTTCAACATATAAAGCTTACTCTTTGCTGTAAAAATAAACAAAATCGGTGAACGGACACGCCCACTTTTTGAACACAGTTCTAAAAAATTTCTTCGTAAAATTAAAATCGCGATATTTCCATAATTGTATAAGTTATATAAATAAGATTTTGCACACATAATAAGCTTTTTAAGCAAAAATAAACTGTATACAAATTTTGTGGATTTTGGTGAAGTAGGCGTGGCGCCGCCCCCTTTTTAGCATAAAAGCTCTGCTATTTTCATAAGCGATTGCTTGGAATTTCAAGAATGTATTTCAATGTGAGATACTTCCCAATAGTATGTAGTATACTCCTGCCAAAAATTACGCAAATCGAATAACAAACAAGCAAGATTTACGGGCAAGTAGTTAACACCCTACTGCCTTTTTTTATTATTTTTTTTTGTTTTCATACCTTTCATGAACATGAGGAAAGGTATTTATATTTTGTTATTTAGTAATAATTTAATTTACCACTCACAACAGAAGTGTTTTTATCGAAAATAATCAGTTGCCTTTATAACAAATTTTCAGGTATGTATTAAAATAGACCTGAGTAAATTAGGATACCAAAACAGATCACTACTAGGTATTTAATGTTCGGTTACACCCGAGGTGACAGGTAATAGTGTCAATTGACACTATTTCCATGGTAAATTGGAAATAGTGTCAATTGACACTATTGCGCTTTCGAAATGGAATTAGTGTCAACAAGAAAATGGAAAAGAGCTAAAAACGGGTCTACCACATTATCCCCAAAATCAAAATCCCCAAAGGAAAAATCCCTAAAATCAGAATCCCCAAATCGAAAGCCCCATTTTATGTGTGAAATAAATTCAAATTATGTATGGATAGGTAATTATGCTACCTTTCATTTGAGGTACCACTGTTGTGGGTGCAAAACCGCGTATGTGCAAAATTTTTAATTTCATTTAAAAACCAACCCTGGGCTAAATTATGCCAAGTCCTTCTGCGTAGTACACAATTCTGCGTAGGCGGCCTTCCGCCGAGCTTATTATATATAAGCCTGGGCTACGCCATGCCGACTCCGGGTGGTTGCCTGAACCGCGGCAACACGGGAGTATTACGGCTCAGCGAATAAAGGCCTAACGGACTAACGCCTAAAAAAAAAATTCAATATTGCCTAAATAGGTATTATGCGGTTGTTCATAATAAAAGAATATCTAACATTTTAGGCATTTCTTCATTAAAATTGTTAGGTGATTCTTCATAATGAAAGAAAGCCTAACAATCAGAAATGAAGAAACGCCTAATTAGGTATTTATTCATTTTTGATTGTTAGGCTTTCTTTCATTAACGTTAAGCGCTTTTTCATTTTTCTATAAGTGTGATTTCTATTGCTATTATGAGTTTTTGAGTGATATGAATGCGCTAATAGGGGTGTCAAAATACGCGGTTTAACCTTGGTATCAATGATCCGAAGTCGAAATTTAATTTTTTTGTTTTAGTGAAAAGTTATCAACAAAAAACTGAAAATTGACTTAGGGTCAGATCCCCAATTCGGGGCGTGATCCATGGAATTTATGTGCAGAACTCGTTTCCGCATTAGCGGCCTTCGGCCGCGCTTCAAAAAATAACCTTGGGCTACGCCATTCCAACTCCGGGTGGTTGCCCTGAACGGTGGCAACATGCCATGGTATTTTTGTGTAGAACACCTTTCTGTAGCGCGATTCACTAACTTTTAACAATCCCGCAATAGAGATATTTAACATTAACGTATACTGTTTAATTTAACAATTGTGCGATTCACTAACTCGGATTTAACAATAACGTTTAAATAATGGTTTAAAATGATGACATGTGGCATCTCAGTCGAAATTGACTAGAACGTTGCTTAAATGTTAAGTGCAGCATTTGTCAGCGCCGCCGTTGGTGTCGCAGTAGCGCATCTGTCGCTCATATACATACGTTATAATTATTACAGTTTTTTCCCTCTCCTGAAAACTTTTTGGTTTTGAACATACAGGATTTTGCAGTGTGGCTGTCGATATATTTGGTGGAAATTGAACCAAGAATTATTGTATTTTTTTGTGTTTTTTTAACGCTGGGCTGCAGGCGCGTATTCAGGGGGGGGTTTCGGGTTTTCGGGGGCGAAAATTAAAAAAATATACGTCTGTATTAGAATAATTACTCTATTCACTTTTAAAACCCCTGCTAAGAAAGTAGCATTAATAGAAATAATGAAAATATGGTAGAATAAAATTAAATAATATTTCACACTGAGAGAAGTTATTGGTAGTCGCTAATCAATTATCAGAGCAAGTCTGAGAGGTCACAACTAAATTCCTGCAACGGTTCACTCATTTGGCGCTTTAAGAAATTCGAGCAAAACTATCAGACTTGCTCTGCATAAGGTCAACTTAGCATTTCAACTACATAGCATGTTAACAACAGCAAGAGTGATTCGTAATCAAGTTTGTTGAAATTCAAATTAACTGCTTTTCGAGTTATGAATACAGCCTGCAAAAATCGTAATAACGAGTGTCTCTCGTTATTGTAGTCCCGGTTGCCATAAGTTTAACCGAAAAATTGACCAAGAAGTTAAAAAAAATTAGCAAAAAATGCCAAGCAGTACACAACGCAGTCGCATTGAATTATCAGAGAAAGTAACAATTAAATTGTACCTATACTTGTCACGGGAGAAAAGTTTAAAAGTAAAAGCCCGGTGTGCTGTTGAAAAGAAAATGCTCAAGA
The DNA here is from genome assembly GCA_951509765.1 of Sphenella marginata. NCBI lineage: Eukaryota > Metazoa > Arthropoda > Insecta > Diptera > Tephritidae > Sphenella > Sphenella marginata. Next base: position 75,891,745 of record OX608080.1, on the reverse strand, counting down.
AATATTTTCAATTATTTCTTGACCATGGATAGCCAACAAATTTTGACGTTCCGTTTTGCATGTTGAATAATTGCAATTTGCCGCTTTGTATATGAATTTCAATGTTGTTTTATTATATTATTTGTTTTTATTTTTCCGAAGCTTCAGTTTTTCTTCAAGAAATATAGCGACAACTATTTACTGTTTTTCCTTTTTGTAAAAATTTTCCAGAAATTAGCAGTAGAAAATTAGAAGAGATTCTGACACCAGAAATTTTTCTTTAGCGTTTCGGCTCTACTCAATATCCACTCTACTTTTGAAGTAACTCCTGAAGAAATCCTAAACAAAATTTAAAAACAAACAATACAAATAAATATTGTTTTGTACACGGCTAAAAGTTTTAGCCTAGATTTAAAACCTTTTGGGACTACATATACACCTAGACCAGTATGTCTGCGTTCAAAGTGTTGTTTGGAATTTCCATTAAGATTAACTTCCTTTGACTAATTTCATTATTTTTGTATGAAAGTATGTATAAAAACACAATAAAAATACTGCAGCTCAAAGTTAAGAGCTTTGTGGAAAATTCATGAAAATTCAAGAAATTTCTAACTTTTCAGTACAAGTTTTTAGATTTTTTTCGCGTATGCACTTTTGTGGCCCGTTTAATTAATCTTAAGCCGCTAGAAGAATTACTCGATTGTTGGGAATTTTTTTTCTAACCAAGTGCATTAAATTCCATTCAAATATATAAGCGTAATATTTCTATATTGAAGAAAATGCTTTTGCCCGGCTTTTGACAGTTGAATGGGCTACAAAACTGCATACTCGAAGATAATCAACTTTTACCTGAAAGTTAGACATTTTGATGAAATTTTTTCGAGTTTTCTTGAAATTTCATGAGTTTTCCACAAAATTTTTAGCTTTGAGTTGAAGTATTTTTATTGTGTATTTACACATACTTTCATTCAAAAATAATGAAATTAGTCTAAAGAAGTTAATTTTACTGGACATTCCAAAAAAACCCTTTGAACGCAGACGTACCGGTCTAGGTGTATGACCAAACCAAATTTTGTTTAGAATTAAATTTACGCCGGTTGTCATAGAAATGCGCCTAATAAAATTTTTTTAAATTTTTAACCGAAAATGTTGACAATTTTTTATGTTTTTTTAAAAAATGTTACGACTCGAACCGACGTGCCCCAAATCAGTGCACAATGTTCTACCTACCGAGCTACGGCGCACTCATGAATTTTATGCGAAAAGTACACATATTCGCTGTGTATACGACTTTTGTTGTATTTTTGTTTATCCCAGTTAAGTTTTAAATCAAAACCGCAAAAAATTGAGAATTTTTGTAGGTAATTGAAAGGTTTGGAATTTATTACCAAAAAGTTTTAAAAATTGTGTAAACCAATAAATGGTTTAAAATTTAGCCGTGTAGAAAAAGGAAAGTTTCAAATAAATAAAAGTATGTATAAATATGTAATATGTAAAAATATAAATATGTATGTGTGTATTTACAGGTAATTCTTATTTATTGACACTTTGGCCAAAACCCCCCCGAAATTTTTTTCTGGCTACGCGCCTGGTGGGCTGTATATATATGTGAACAATATGCTCCAAAATCAGTTTATTCATGTATTAACACTAAATAATTGTTATTCCTGTATCAAAACCAGTAGAAAACAAGTAAGGAAGTCTAAGTTCGGGTGAACCGAACATTTAATACCCAGCGTTAGTTTCCAGAAAAAGGGGGCGGGTTTTTCGGGGGGCGGGGATTTCGCCCATTTTAAAAACCAATCTATTCCCAGCCTAAACAATAGCGAATTTGGTGGGCGCGACTACGGCCCTTGCTTATAAAGCATTAACCGCTTACATGAGCCAAAAGTACTCAATCAATCTTTTCAATGGTGATACCATGTCCTATATATAACTTTGGAAAAGAAGGCGTGCCATGCCCATAACTTTTAACGTATTTTGTGAAATTTTTCGATGTACGGATATATGTGTCCATTAATCAATATTTACATAATTTTAAAACAGTGGGTGGTGGCACGCCCACGGATTTTATTATGTTGTTTGTCCCTATTTGAAGATCAGTTTTCATTGCAGATCTTTATGATACTTTCACAGTGGCTTGTTAATAGTGAAATGTTGATATTTTGTTTATTCACTTGTAGGCGGTGCCACGCCCATTTTCCAAAATATTACCAAAAAACCTTTAAACAACACTAATAACAGCATCAAGTGAATGAGTGTACTAAATTTTAGCATTATATCTTTATCAGTTAAACAGATATTGCATATTCCGGTTTCCTAACTCTCGTTTAGAGAACTTTAGTCCAAAAGTGGGCGTGGTCGTTCACCGATTTTTCTTATTTTCTATAGTAGTACTCTACATAAACATAAGATGCCTGGTACCTAGTTTCGTAAATCTATCTCACACCGTTCTGAAGTTATTAGCAGTCGAATTTGAAAATTGCGTGACTCATAAGTGGGCGGTGGCACGCCCACTTTCCAAAATTTTGCAAAAATAATGTAAAGAATATGAAAATTGATGTATGTACCAAATTATATTATTATAGCGGTATCACTTAATTAGATATGGACTTTTCAATATTTCCACCTCCTTTCAATATAACTTTTATGAAAAAGTAGGCGTGGTCGCTAAGCGATTTCGTTTATTTTCTATATCTGAATTTAACACAACAATAGTATGCCCTCTACAAAATTTCGTTGTACTAGCATAAACTGTGCTGAAGTTATTGAGAGTCAAAATTTGAAAATTTCTTCAAATATATGTGGGCGGTGCCACGCCCCTTTTAAAAAAAATTTTATAAAATCGGCCTTAGAACATCTAAATCAATACATATTGCAAATTTTATCATTGTAGCTGCTTCTGATATTGAATTAACCCGTTTTATACGTTTTTCGAAATTTTCGATATCGAAAAAGGGGCGTGGTTATGGTCCGATTTTACCCATTTTCAATAGCAATCTATTCTGAACCCAAATAAGTACGAATGCCGAATTTGGTGAAGATATCTCATTATTTGCTCAAGTTATCGTGTTAACGGACAGACGGACGGACAGACGGACGGACGGACGGACGGACATGGCTCAATCAAATTTTTTTTCGACCCTGATGATATTGATATATGGAAGTCTATATCTATCTCGATTCCTTTATACCTGTACAACCAACCGTTATCCCAACAAAGTTATAATACCCTTGTACTAGTACTAGTACGCTGGGTATAAAAAAGTTGTGACATTTTAGGGTTGTGACATTTCATGTGTAATCTATTCTCATTTTAATATGGCTTAGTATTTTTGGACTTCCGTTAGAAATTAGATGTATGCCACCAAGGTCTATATGTGTTCTAATTACACCTAGTTTAGAAGAAAAGCTGTGACATGAGAAAGTGTGACACATATATTAAACGCAAAATCTTCCCAACCCGTCTTCAAAATGGGAGCTGCTCTAGCACAGGTAAATGTTGACATTAGACTGAACATGTGTCAAAAAAAATTAATATTATGTATATGTTAATTAATATTCGCACACGCCGACTGTGACCACCATTTTTTGATTTTTTACAAAACTGGAGAACAAAGTTTAGTCCTCTATAGGACCCTAGTCAAGCACATTATTTTTAAAACAATTGCGGCATATTGTTACGCTCTTTATCCTCTTTTAAAGCTTCTTCGTGGAAATTTTGTTTTGATCACAATTTATAGCATATAATGCCAATAAAAGTACATGACCTCAGCAAAGGGACACTATAAATTGTTACTTTTTTTTTCTTTTTTGTGTGTTTTAAAGTAGTCCCTGGTATTAAGAAATTAAATTTTGCACTTGATTTATATTACTCGATGAGATTAATAAGACTGCATATCAGTTTATTTAGAAAAATTTCGGTTCGTTATAAATTTTTGACATTAAAGTCGGTGAACACAAATATATCAGTTTCCAAGGAATCAGCCATATACATATCGCACACTAAATCAAAAACAGTCACAACTCAAAATCCGAGTAACTTTCAGTTAATTGCTTCTGGATCGCACAAAAGTGATTGGATTTTTAAAAACTTGACATCACTGTGCTCTTTAAAGAGTAACGATAATAGTCAAAAAGAAAAATATTGCATGTATTGGCTGCACTACTTTTTATTAGGCAACCTATGCCAAGAAAGCGACCTAAAAAAATTTTGAGTTGTGACTGTTTTTGATTTAGGGTGCGATATGTAAATAGCTAATAACATAAGATGAAAATTTGAAATAAAAAATCGCGCGATATAATAATCATTAGCTTCAGGTGATACATAATTAAAATTAAAAAAAATACCATGGATCCCGCCCATAGAGTGGGAACGGTGGCAACATGCCACCCGGAGTTGGAATGGCGTAGCCGAGGGTTATTTTTTGGAGCGCGGCCGAAGGCCGCCAATGCGAAAAGGTGTTCTGCACATAAAAAACATGGTTCGGAAGTTATAGTTTAATTGTGAAATAAGTCCCAAATATTGGGACTTGTATCATTTTCTTCTAAGAATTTTAATTCGGGTTGTTAGGCCTTCTTTCATTGGGCGTTATTTCAAATGAAAGAAACCCCAACAATTAAGCCTTTCTTTCATTTTTAAAATTAGTCTTTCCTTCATTTTCAAAGTTAGACGTTCTTTCACTTTCTTGTTAGGCGTTCTTTTTTAGGCATTCTTTCATTTCGAAAAATTAGGCGTTAGTTCGTTAGGCCTTTATTCGCTGAGTCGAGTTTTACTTGGAGGATTCTGATTTTGGGGATTAATTATTTTGCGATTTTGTGTTTGGGGATTTTTTTTTCGGGGATTTTGTGGCACTCCCGCTAAACACATGCCCATTCATTGAAATTTGTGCCGATTTACTTTGTAGGTCCGTTGCAATAACTGTTGGTCAATGCTGTCGCGAAAACTAAGTAATCAAAATTGTTTTACTATTAAAAATCACTAATAGTGCACATTTCGTAAAAGGAGAAACCATAATTTTGTAAATAATCATATAATAAAAATCCATCTCTTACAACACTGCGCTGCGCACACAACCGCTTCCTAAAATAGCAATAGTGTCAATTGACACTATTTCCATTTCCAAAAGCGCAATAGTGTCAATTGACACTATTTCCAAGTTACCCTGTCACCTACACCCGAACTTAGACTTCCTTAATAGTTTTTTTTTTTGATTTTTACAAAAAAGCAAATCAGAAAAATTAGCTTTGACTTAAGAAAAATCCTTGAAAGGATTGAATTTGAATTTGTTTCTTATTAAATTCTACTTAAAAGTCATTATGTTGTTAATACCTCGAAAATCACTTGTTTACGAGATATTGGCTATTAAAGACTTATACCTTTTTTAAGTGCATTTTTTACTTAAGGTCAAGTGCGCATGGAATTTTTTTACAGATCTTATTTTTTATCCCCAATCTTTCAGAAAATGCGTAGCGAGCAAGAAACATTAACAGTTTGTCTTTTTGGGTGTTCTAATACACATATAAAAAGGAAGCGCGGTGTGGCGGGTATCAAAATTTTTACCTGCGGCTCTTTTTAAAACAATTTTGAAAAAGTACTTTAAAATCATAATTATGAAATCGCGCTATTTTTTATTCCAAATTTTCGCCTGCAGGGTTTATTTTTTTTAAATATTTTTCATATAATATTCTAAAACAATAATTATCTCGTACTTGTGATTTTGTCTCATTTTTATTTGGGCTTATTACCCCAGCCTACAGTGTCATAGTTCCAAGTAAAAAAATTGGGATTATGACACTGCAAGGGGCATTTATATATTGTCAATTAACAAAACTGAACTAAACTTTTTGAGTTGCAAATAAAAGAAATCAAATAAATATGAATCATTTCAAAATGTCCTTTCCTTGTTTGTTTGTTTGTTTGTTTGTTTTATTAGCATATTTTCCTGGCACAACAATTTGACAAAATTATTCTTACAGTGCCAGTCAGAAACAGTATACAAAACAAAATTAAATTAAACTTAAGATTAATTGAATAAATAATAAAAAAGTGAGTGGTAATAATAATAATAATAATAACAATAATAATATAAAACTTTTACTTAATTTAAGAAGTATAGAATGAAAGAGTAAAGGCAGGAAAGATAGTAGAAATAGATTTTAGATCGCCATGGAAATAGAAAAAAGAAATAATGTTACAATAGAATTTTAATATAGAAAATTACAAGTCATTATAAAGACATATTAAACTTTCTCTGAAATGCGGTGCATTGCTTATCAACCTTAGTCTAGCTGGGAGAGAGTTCCAAAGACGGATCGAAATGATAAAGAATTGTCGTTCTGACACTAGCATACGATATTTGATGATGAAAAATGAGCCGCCGATAAAGGTAATGAGGTTCCTTCGTATATATAATTTTGTGTAGGGTAGTTAGCATTCTCACTTTTAATAGGTTATCAAAAGATATATTAAGCAACCTTTCAGCGTAGTAAGAGACGTGGTCAAGTCTTTTTAACCCAAATACATATCTGGCAATGTTATTATATACAACATTTAACTTATTCTTGCTGACATAGTCACAATTTGAAAAAATCTCACAACCATACAGGAGCGTAGGTATTAGGTACGCTTTCGCTAAGAGTAGTCGTATATGCAATGGTGTAAAGTCCTGTGTTAACCATAGTGTACGGAGCATACCATACACTTTGCCTACTGTACTAAAGATGTGATCTTTCCATGTCAAAGTTTTGTTAAAAGTTATACCTAGATTTTTTGCTCTGTCAACGTATTCAATAACCGAATTTTCAAACATAACATTTTCCAAGCCATTTGTGTCAAACGACTTTCTATGAATAACAATACATTTCGACTTTTTAGGGTTTAAACATAAGCCATTCCTAGAAGCCCATAAGCCAATTTCATTCAAATCATGATTTGTATTACGAATACACCAACTAGTACGATCACAAGGACAACAAGTATACAGTTGTACATCATCAGCATATATGTGGACATTACAATAATTTAGGACACCAGGCAAGTCATTTATATATAATACAAAAAGCAGAGGACCAAGGATCGAGCCTTGTGGGACACCTCTTGAAACACTTAAAAAATCTGACATTTTGTCACCAATGCTTACAGCCTGAGTTCTTTCGCTAAGATAAGATTCGATGAGAGCCGTTGCGTGAGTGGAGAAATTGAATAAATTTTCCAGCTTCTTACAAAGTATAATATGGTCCACCGAGTCAAAGGCCTTTGAATGATCCAGGAGGGTTAAGAAAGCTACGCAATTCTCGTCAACTCGCTCTCGGATGTCTTCTATTACAGAGAGGAGTGCCGTTGTACAACTTCTTTTTGATGTGAACCCAGACTGACGATCGGTTAAAAGTTTGTTATCGCGCACATATGTAGTGATCTGACTATGTATAATTCGTTCCACTACCTTAGAGAGGAACGGCAATATCGCTATAGGTCTATATTCATTCTTCGACTTACGGATAGGGATGACTTTTGCAACTTTCCAGCATTTAGGGAAAACACAGGTCGTCAAGATTGAGTTGACCAAATAGGTGATGTTAGGAAGAATTTTAGGAAGGATGATTTTTAAAAATTTAGCACATAAACCATCAGACCCCATAGCATTGGACTTCACAGAAAGTATGGCTTGGACAACATCACATTCATCAACACGAACAAAACCAAGAGGACTATAATTAACATTAACACGATTACCATAATTTTCAACACCTATGTTATTCGTTGGAATAGGCAAATTTACAAAATTTTTATTGAGATCGTTTACGTCGACATCAGGGGTACTTACTTGTTTTAATTATCTTTTGACAAAGAATTGTTACTAACATAAAATAAGGAATGTGTAGGTGACGATTGGGAAATCTGTTTTTGACTTTGATGTACCGATGGACCTGTTTTCTGTATTTACACTTTTTTTGCTGTCACGTTGGCCTAGTTTTCAAGCACAATTGTGTTGGTTAAAAAAAAATTTAAATACATAATTCAGTCATCTTCGTGCGTCTCGGGCAATGTATCTATTATCTCACCAGTATGGGATAAGTTTATATAGTCAGAGTGAAATTGTTTTGGTATAATGTTCTTTTCGCAAAGAACTTTTAAGTCGTTATACTTTGAAGATGATATGTGTAAAAGGCGATTATACAAATTATCAGGTCTGGAACTGAGTATGCGAGAATTCCGACTTGACTGCACAATTGTACTGAGATCATGTTTGCTGTAGTCAAAATAACCATATAAGTTTCTAATAAATAATTTATTTAGGAAAATGGAGGGAATAATGAAAATTACAATCAACCAATTTGCGCAGCTTGTTTTTGAACGAAAAAAAAAAATCCTGCGCTTGCTAAAGGCTTTTCCAATGGGACAGCTCCCAATAATTTTGAGTCGCAATGGCAGGATATTGCAAGTGCAATCAATGCTCTCGGGATGGTGAGGGTTGGCAAAAGGTAAAAAACAACCTATTTTTAAACTTATATTTGTTTAAATTATTGTGAATTTAAATGTTTGGCGGGATCTGAAATGCAATATCAAAAGAAAGCTAGTGCACAACAAGCAGGAAGGCGGTGCCACAGGGGGAGGAAGCTACAGGCAATTGGTGCTGAGCCTATTGGAGGAGCAGGTTGCCAACCTTCTTCAAATCGGCAAGCAGCTTAACCCGAAAGGAATGGCTCAAGGTGTTCCCAAAAGTGGAAGTCGCATGATTGTCGAAGAAGTGCTGCGAGAAGATTCTCCAGCTTCGGTAGACCGTACAATGATGGAGTTCGATGATACCACTGGGCTCAACACCACCGCCGGTAGTGTTTCTGTAGAAGATAGTCGAGCTCCAGTTAATTAAAATGCGGCGGAGAATCAAAATTTAAATGCTGGGCAGAATGCAGATTCACCTCTGTTTACGCGGGACCACACGTCCAAATCCATCCCGGTTCCATTCATTGTATATTCATTCTTTTCAATTGTAAATATTCATATTAAGCATTGTACATAATTATAGTAATTGTAATTAATCATTATTTGTAATTTAATTTCATCATGCATGACTTACAAAGCAATCGCTACTGATCATCCCGGATTTGGACGTGTGGTAACCCCCAACGCGCAAATTCACCACACTGATTTCGCCACTATCCAAAGCGGCGATCCGGCCTGATCGCCGGCTGTCAATCCAGCTGTTTACTTATTTTTGACATTATTATTATTCGTTTGAATAGTTGTGCGCATATATTTCTATAGAGTTACATATTTTTGTAAGAGCCAAACGCTCAGTTTTCTTTATTCAAGTAAATACGGTTTTGCTAAATAAAGAGCCTATATATCCATATATAGCAAGTTTTTATATCGGTGCTAGTGTGTGGACTCACTTTATTCAACCAGGTACGAAGAAGGCCCAGCGCGCCTTACAACGTTTTCTTTGGCAGATATCACCTTTGGTGCTTTGACCAGGATATTCCCTATCTCCAGGGTACACCGAGCAGTTCCAGTAAGCGTGAGTACCGAATTTGAATTCTAATCCCCACCAGCCTGTCTATTGGTCCTTCGAGCCGGATTCGAACCGGCGACTTATGAATATCACTAGACGACTAAGCCGTCTAGGGGGGCGAGGATGTTTAAGCGACAAACATACATAAGCTACGGTTATTTCATTCATTTATTTTATTTGCATTGCATGCTATTGTAATTCGCAATCAGCTTATAAAATATTTCGAAGATATAGTTTATATTTTGGAAAGCCAAAGGGTGGTTTTTCATACCGAAAATGAGGAAGCCAATCGCGCCATGCCTCAGAGCCAACAGTGCTCGCCCCCAATGAATACATACAAGGTGTAACAGGTGCTCTGCACCCTCCCAGTTCTATATAGAACAAATAAATTAAATTAAATAATAATAATAAAGAAATATGAAAAGGGCTCCCTAGTTAATATGTGCTGTGCACGCCCCCTTTTCCACCCCAAATAAATAATATAATATAAAAATTAAATAAACTCAAAAAAAAACTTCTCGCTCCCTCAAAGCTTAGACATGGTCCTTCGAGCCGGATGGATTCGAACCGGCGACTTCCAAATATCACTAGACGACTAAGCCGTCTAGGGGGGCGAGAATGTTTAAGCGACTTAAACAATTTCTTTCGTTTATTTCATTTGCAACCCTTTTTTATAATTCTCACCCAGCTTATGAAATATTCTGAAGATATTGTTTTTGGCTGCCTAACCCAATGGGGGTTTTTCCAAACGAAAATGAGGAAGCCAATCTCGTGCAATGCCTCAGAGCCAACAGTGCTCGCCCCCAATGAATACATACAAGGTGTAACAGGTGCTCTGCACCCTCCCAGTTCTATATAGAACAAATAAATTAAATTAAATAATAATAATAAAGAAATATGAAAAGGGCTCCCTAGTTAATATGTGCTCTGCACGCCCCCTTTTCCACCACAAGTAAATAATATAATATAAAAATTAAATAAACTCAAAAAAAAACTTCTCGCTCCCTCAAAGCTTAGACAACCTCCTCATACTAGCAGGAGAAGTCGTGTTCGCGCAAATAACAGCGGAAGAATTTGTTGCAAAACCACACTGCAATGCAAGAGGGTTTGCTGACACGAATTTCGACAACCCTTGCGGAAATTGGGAACAACATAAATTCAATGAAGAACATCCAGTATAACTCATTTGATAAGATCTTAGAAATAGAGCGAAAAAAACTAGAGCTAATGCAAAGGCAGGATGAAAGAGACCAGAATATGTACCAAACAGAAATGAGACTGAAAAAGATTAAACTAGAAATAAACAAGGCTGACCTAGAAATATTAACAATTATTAAAAATAAGAAAGCTTACTAACAGATGTATATATAGTTTTATATTGAATTTATTTATAATTTTTTTTATTTGAATTGAACCGACTAGTTCAATGAAGACCTCAGAGAGACTGAATTTGTGCAGTTTATAAGTTTTTTTCATACATATTTTGTACCGGTTGTCCCGAGAACTACACACTACTATGAAAGCATTGTTAAAGATTAGTTTTTAAAAACAGAATAAATATTTTTGTTTTATGCAGAAAATACTGCCCAATAAACAATGAAGTAAGCTAGTTTATTAAACAATGTTTTCCAAGCGTAAAAAGTAAATGTTTTCCAAACGAGTTTGTAACAAAAAAATTTCACAAACGTTTATATATGTTTTTCCAATGGTGTGGTAGCCTTGGAGAAATAACTTGAGGTGAACTCTCAGCGAGGTGAAAAATTTCTCAGTTTTCAAAAATAATGTTTGAAATTTTATATGCTTCATTTATATTGATTTTGTTATATGGGCATCATGGTGTGACGGTAGTGCAGCTGGCCTACCACACAGAAGGACCTAAGTTCGAACCCCTGTACAGGCAACATGAAAAATTATTTGAAAAGGTTTTTTAAAACGGGTGGCATGAAAGGCTTCTCAGAAAAAATGCACAAATGTAAACTGCATAAAAAATTGCACGCAGCACACCAAAATTTGGCCCTTTATATCCTCTTGCACCAAATAAGAATTTATTAAAAAAACAAAAAAATTAAAGAAATGGTCGGGATTCGAACTCGCAACCTTCTGAGCAAAATCCCACAACATATTCGTTAGGCTATTGGCCCGTTTTCACCGTTGTCGCCCAAATTGGAGTTTTATCTATCAGTTTTCCACAAACCCTTACTATACATTGAATAAAATGTTTATTAAACATTGTTTTCCAAGCATCAATTCCAATTGTTTAAAAAGGGACCACTTTCGTTGAGTGTACAATGTTTTCCAAACGTTTTCCAATGATTATAGTAAACGTTTTCCAAGCTAAAAGATTACAAAAGTAAGTTTATTGTAAGCTTATAGTAAGCGTATTTTGCTTATTGGGTGAAGTCTTATAAATAAAAATGAATGTGTGTCTGTGTGTCTGTGTGTCCTTTATGGGCGTCCAAAGTACTCAACCGATTTTTATGAAATTTTCACAGTATATTCTTGAGATCATGGGTTAAAGCATAGGCTATATTAATTTTTGGAAAAGTGGGCGGTGCCACGCCCCCAGGCTATATAAAACTACAATTCTTCATAACTCTGAACATATTTGGTCTAAATTAATGATTTTTGGATATGTGTGTCCTTTGGTCAAGATTTATGTAATTTTGGAAAAGTGGGCGGTGCCACGCCCAAATTTTTTGTGTTTTGTTTATACTTCAATAATGTCCAAAGTTTATGGTCGATCTCTTTTACACTTTCAAGATTGGTTCAGAAGATTGTTGTGTACGATTTAGGCTATATCAATTTTTGGAAAAGTAGGCGGTGCCACGCCCCCAGCTATATAAAAATTAAATTCTTCATAGCTCTGAACATATTTGGTGTAAATTAATGATTTCTGGATATGTGTGTCCTTTAGTCACGATTTATGTAATTTTGGAAAAGTGGGCGGTGCCACGCCCACATTTTTTGTGTTTTGTTTGTACTTCAATAATGTCCAAAGTTTATGGTCGATCTCTTTTAAACTTTCAAGATTGGTTAAGAAAATTGTTGTGTACGATTTAGGCTATATCAATTTTTGGAAAAGTAGGCGGTGCCACGCCCCAAGGCTATATAAAATTTAAATTCTTCATAACTCTGAACATAATGGGTCTAAATTAAAGATTTCTGGATATGTGTGTCCTTTGGTCAAGATCTATGTAATTTTGGAAAAGTGGGCAGTGCCACGCCCCTTTTTTTTGTGTTTTGTTTGTACTTCAATAATGTCCAAAGTTTATGGTCGATCTCTTTTAAACTTTCAAGATTGGCTAAGAAAATTGTTGTGTACGATTCAGGCTATATGAATTTTTGGAAAAGGAGCCAGTGCCACGCCCCCAGGCTATATAAAATTTAAATTCTTCATAACCCTGAACATATTAGCTCTAAATTAAAGATTTTTGGATATGTGTGTCCTTTAGTCAAGAGGGATATAATTTGGGAAAAGTGGGCGGTCCCAAGACCACATTTTTTGTGTTTTGTTTGTACTTCAATAAGTTCAAAGTTTATGGTCGATCTTCTCTAAATTTCCAGATTGGTTCAGAAGATTGTTGTGCCACGCCCCCAGGCTATATAAAATTTAAATCATCATAACTTTGAATATTTTTGGTCTAAACTAATGATTTTTGGATATGTGTGTCCCTAGGTCAAGAATTATATAATTTGGGAAATGTGGGCCGTGCCACGCCCACATTTTTTGTATTCAGTGCTTTGTTTGTACTTCAATAATGTAAAAAGTTTATGGTTGATCTGTTTTAAGCTTTTCCAATACGTTAAAATCTTCGTTGGGTACGACATACATAGGCTACATTTGTAAATTCTTTGGAAAAGTGGGCAGTTCCAGGACCACAAGCTAAGTAATATTTCAATTCGTTATATCCCTGAATGTATTTGCTTTAGTGACATTTTAACGTTCTTAAATCTTTATCAAAGCACTTAATTTTTTTTGTTTGTTATTGCCGTTCATACATATCCAGAGTATTATAGGTAGATATAGGATATAATTAAATAAGTACTAACTATACATCTGCTCAGCAGCGCATAATGGTTTTTGTCATACCCATTGAGTTCAAAAGATCCGTTTTTTGAGTTGGACATCCAAAAAATTTATTTGTTTATACCAAAGACTTTAAAGCCAGAAACATTGTATATCCTAAAACACTGCAATAAATGGAATGTTAAAAGTTAAAGAAAAATATTTGAAAATGTATTTCTATGGAAGTCACTGGTCAGGCAGAACAACGTCTGCCGGGTCTGCTAGAATTTTATATTTTTTAATAAAAACAACCAAAAACAAATTACAAAAAGCTTTCTTTGATTTGGTGGCGTATTTGAGAAGCTTCCATGTTTTGCAAGTCGTCAGAGAAATCAACTTCAAACCCATCTTGAACATTTTCAGCTTCGGATGATGAATTCTAGGTTGATGACTCTACATTAAAGTCAATACAAAGATTATAAATATAAGGCAGCACAAACGTTTGCAATTTGTGTTGCTTTTTCCGGCTTATAATGTAGCTGACGAGCTCCGAGTAAACAGCGAAATCGGTTCTTTAGGACTCCAATGGTTCTCTCTATTATAATAATAATAATTCCTAACGGATAACCAACCATTCCCGCCCAACCGACACGAGGGGCGCATCCGCATATCGCACGGCTTTTTTTTGAAACAAATTCAATCGTTGAAAGGCAGGGGTTTGTTAAAACTGCTCAGCTACAGAGAGATTGATTAAGTGGGGAAAGTATTGATATTTTAATGCTGAAAAGCTAGTCAGAAATATCAAATGTGCTGGAATGAGAGTTATAGTTATGACATCAACATCGGAAAGGCTCATTCAATTCAAAATTAGTTTTACATTGTCTCAGGAAAAGAGGTTTAAAATGTCTTGATGGTCGAGGGCACTTTAAAGTTCACTTCACTCAGCAGAAATGTACTAGAGACCAACCCGTTTAATAATCTATATATTTAAAAATGAATTGGCGTTCGTATATCCCGTAAGATCTCTGTATCGGCTCAACCGATTTTAAATATTTTTTCTTCAATGGTTCCAATCTGTTTCATGTCTCATTTACCACATAAATTCTTTTGTTTCTAATCTCAATTTAAAATTTTTTAGCTAATACTCAATAATGGCCTAACCGATTTTCAAAATGTTTTCTTTTCTTTATTCTATCGGACATAGTGCTTATTTATATAGAACAAAACATTTTCTAAATCCTCAATTTAATCATATATTAGCTAAAGAAGTTTAGCTACCATATAAATTGTAGTCAGTTGAGATCACTGGTATTCTAACTGAAATGTTCCTGTAGGGAACTTAATTGCCGTACAGATGTTTTCCGTTTTATATTTAAATACAAATGGTGAATTCCTTTTCGCTACTTTGGCGAATGTTGAATAAGTGAACACAACAACCAAAAGTTTTGATTGTGAATATACATAGGTTGTTGATTGTGAATATAAGTTGTTATTCATCATGGTGAAGAAGTTGTAATCTATATATATAAAAATGAATTGGCGTTCGTATATCCCGTAAGATCTCTGTATCGGCTCAACCGATTTTAAATATTTTTTCTTTAATGTTTCCAATCTGTTTCAGGTCTCATTTACCACATAAATATTTTTTTTTCTTATCTCAATTTAAAAATTTTTAAGCTAATACTCAATAACGGCTTAACCGATTTTCAAAATTTTTTCTTTTCTTTATTCTA
Organism: Sphenella marginata; assembly: GCA_951509765.1. Classification (NCBI taxonomy): domain Eukaryota; kingdom Metazoa; phylum Arthropoda; class Insecta; order Diptera; family Tephritidae; genus Sphenella; species Sphenella marginata. The sequence goes on along the minus strand of OX608080.1, from coordinate 75,876,512 downwards.
TCGGACATAGTGTTTATTTACATATATAGAACAAAACATTTTCTAAATCCTCAATTTAATCATATATTAGCTAAGGAAGTTTAGCTACCATATAAATTGTAGTCAGTTGAGATCACTGGTGTTCTAACTGAAATGTTCCTGTAGGGAACTTAATGCCGTACAGATTTTTTCCGTTTTTTTCTTATCTCAATTTAAATTTTTTTTAGCTAATAATCTATAACGGCTTAACTGATTTTGAAAATTTTTTTTTCTTTATTCTATCGGACATAGTGTTTATTTATATAGAACAAAACATTTTCTAAATCCTCAATTTAATCATATATTAGCTAAGGAAGTTTAGCTACCATATAAATTGTAGTCAGTTGAGATCACTGGTGTTCTAACTGAAATGTTCCTGTAGGGAACTTAATGCCGTACAGATTTTTTCCGTTTTATATTTAAATACAAAATTTACTTGACCAAATGGTGAATTCCTTTTCGCTACTTTGGCGAATGTTGAAAAAGTGAATACAACAACCAAAAGTTTCGGTTGTGAATATAGCTTGTTATTCCGTCCTTTTTCATCCTACTAATATTATAAATGTGAATGTAGCGATGTTTGGATGTTTGGATGTTTGGATGTCCAGACGTTTGCTTTTGTTCCCTAAAACCGTGAGAATGGCTAAGCGGCTTTTGTTGAAATTTGGCACGCCTACAGGTTATAGTCTGGAAGGAGCTATAGGTTACTCTGCTGGGACCGTTTCTTTTCGAAATTTTTTTTATTCCATATAACTCTAAGTATATTGAACCTATACTTATGATATTTCGCATATAGGTATAGAAACATCGTACAATATGGGTATCAAACGAAAGGGGAGGGCCCCAGGTTTCATTTTGGGTTCGATATATTTCGATAAATTGGTCGATAACTAAGTTATCGGTCAAAATTCGATTGCCCAAAAACCTTAATATTACCCTACAATATGGGTATCAAACGAAAGGGGATGGCCCCAGGTTTCATTTTGGCTTCGATATATTTCGATAAATTTATCGATAACTGAGTTATCGGTGAAAATGTTATTGCACAAAAACCTTAAAATTGCCCTACGATATGGGTATCAAACGAAAGGGGATAGCTCCAGGTTACATTTGGACTTCGATATATTTCGATAAATTTATCGATAACTGAGTTATCGGTGATTGCCCAAAAAAATTAACATTACCCTATAATATGGGTATCAAACGAAAGGGGAGGGCCCCAGGTTTCATTTTGGCTTCTATATATTTCGATAAATTTATCGTTAATTTAGTTATCGGTGAGAATGTGATTGCCCTAAAGCCCTAAAATTTACCTACAATATGGTATCAAATCAACTTTTGAATTTCCATTCATCCTGACACAATTAGTCAAAAAGAATTTAGTGTCAAAATTAAATAAAAATGTCAAAAAACTTGGTGTCATTTCCAAGAAAAACGTTTAAAAATTCAGATATTCAATTTCCATTACATTTTTGAGTGAATATATTTGAAATAAATAAACTACAAATTGTCTCAATCTATATACATATATAAAATAGGATGTATGTACGTATGCACATATGTATGTTATAGACTCCGGAATTTACAGGATAGCTCAGTAGGAGTCCGAAGAGTGTTTATGTAAAGTTTTATTCCGGGAAGTGGACCAGGAACCGAAATATTCCAAACTTTTTTATTTATACTACGATTTTCTTCAAATTTGGTACAAAGCACTATGGCTTAAATGACCATGTTCTGCGGCCAAAAGTCAATTTTTTTAGTTTCGAATTTTTGGCCAATTATATTTTCTCTGAATAGGGAATAAACCTAGTATTGCGAATACATACTTTTTTTTGCTCTTTGGCAACTCTAGTACAATAGGTAACCAGCTGAAGTTAACCGTTATTTGAAAGTCAATTTTGCGATTTTTATTGTGCGAAAATTAGCTAAGCTTAAAATTGTGCGAAAAGAAAAGTTTTAAAGATAAATCTGTTTTTTAAAATGGAAAATAATCGTGAAGGTATGTATAATAATGTGTATAAGTGCAAAAACAATACAAGCAACATATATTTAAAATTTCGCAGTAGTTATGGTCTAGTTAAAATTATGTGGGTTTAAAAATGTTGATCGGGTTTCGTAAAGTAAAAGTTGTGTCGTCCGATTGCGTCCGATATGAAAATTATTTGAGAGAAAAGTGTGTTGTTTTTCCTTTAATTTGGTGTATACACCTTTTGCAAGAGTTTGCTAATCGCTGACTTATCAAACATTTTCAGAGCATATCAAGATCAAAAACGGAGATATGTTTAATGTGTGGGTGGAAAACAATAAGCAACCAAAAGCTGTTTTCGATTGGATTAAGCTAAATTTCAATAGTCGACTTAACGAGGAGGAGGTGAAACAAATTAATTTAAAAACTGACAGTTTCTGCTCACATGCAACCCAAAAATGGACGAAGTTTACAAAATATGATCAAGTACGAAAGTCACTGGATATTGTATTTGCATTGCCCAATGTTTCGCATAAAGGTCGACCCACAGTGAGTTATTCTGAAGGAAGTGAGCGGCAAAAGCGGAGATTAGCTTCAAAAGTTTGCTCTCAGCAATCAGGTAACACATCTCTTCTGTTACATGCGGCATCAATTTCTACACGTGCATCGAAGGACAATGACTTAAAATATATTTTGACTGAGGCAGTTAAATCTCCGGCGCGACCAAAAAAAATTAAAGAACTAATTGCTTCGAATAATGAAATTTTACCTCTCTCATCTGAAGAAGCTTTAGTATACTTGTTGGAAAATGACTTGACAAAGCAACAGTACAATAACACACGAGAACTAAACAAATCCCGAAATTGTGATATTTACCCTCCGTATTATAAAGTTACTGAGTGTAAGTTACTGTGTCGGCCTGAAGGTATAATATATACTGAAGCAATGGTGATGGTGCCTTTGCAAAATTTGGTAGAGCATACAGCAAAAAGAATATTATGTCTGCAAAAAGACATGCTGATGCAACTACCAAACATAAAAGATGCTACGTTGATCCTGAGCTACGGGTTTGATGGTTCAAATATCAATCTTTTTGAATAAATTGTGTTTGAATAACCTTAATTTTTGTTATTTTATTTTACATACAACTTAATTACCGATATTTATCTCAAAAAGTAACAGATTCATGGAAAGATTTTAAGAAAAAATATGTAGGTCAAAAAAGTTCTTAAATAATATAGCTACTTGTAAGTATGATTTAAAAAAAAAGGCGTGGCAGTGATCAAATCCCGCCCATTTTTTTGTCAGAGTTTTAGGGGGGTGCCAGATTTGTGTGTGCAAATTTTCAAGCTTCTATCTCCTTTGGTTGATTTTTGGCCGCAAAACATGGTCATTTAAGCCATAGTGCAAAGGTAGTCTTTTACTTTTGTTAAAATTCGCGGTAACCTTTTTCCAGGAAGTGGACCAGGGACCGAAATATTCCAAGCTTTTTTATTAATTGTGCGATATTCTTCAAATTTGGTACAAAGGTAGACTTTTACTTTAGTTAAAATTTGAGGTTAACTCTTTTCGGGGAAGTGGACCAGGGACCGAAATATTCCAAACTTTTTTATTTATCGTGCGATTTTTCCCTAAATTTGGGCAGAACAACGTCTGCCGGGTCCTTCTAGTTTAATGATAAAAATGACTCCGAGCATTTCTCTACGACTGGAGAGTGTCGGAAGGTTTATAAGTTTCAAACGATCTGTATAGGGTGGGAGGTTGTATGAGGAATCCCATGGCAGATCTCTTAACGCAAAAAGTAAGAATTGTTTTTGAACCGATTCAATCCGATCGACGTGAACTTGGTACCTAGGGTTCCAAATAATTGAGCCATACTCTAATATGTTACTTACTAGTGTTGTTAAAAGGGCTTTAGTTACATACGGCTCAACGAATGATAAATCGCCTCTAGATTTATTGACAGTTGCATCAGTATGCAGATTGAAGCTAAGTTTGCGATCCATCGTAATCCCCAAATCCACAAAAACGTATACTTGTTCAAGACTATGATTGTTAATTGTGCAGGAAGCTGGTTGCGTGTTTCTGCGCGAAAAACACATATCGCTCGTTCCATTGTAAACAGGGTTAACTCAAAATTCTAATTTTTTGGGAAAACGCAAATAAAGTTTTGTCTACAGTTAACTTTTACGACTAATGTAGTTGGTACTAGGAGGGTCACGTCAATTTATAAGGTATGATGGCAAACTACAAATACTAAGCTAGTATACTGATACCTAAGCAAAATATTTATATTAATGTGAGGGAGATGCCAAATTCCATCCAAACTTTCTTCATTCTGAGATAATTCACTTTACAATAAAAAATTTATTCAGAAAAAAATAGCTTCATACGGAAATTTTCTAAATAATACAGTTTTATACAAAAAAGAAAATGGGTTTTTTGAAATAATGCGTTTTTATTTTCTAGTAGAGTGAATCAACTCAAAATCAACCCAATTTTGATCTAAGAAAACCAGAGAACATGTTTGTCTGTTGGTGGAATATAGATTTTTTTCGAATTGATTCACTTTACATTACAGATAAGCTACGAAAATTTATAATACACAGATACAAACACATCTATTTTCGCCATTTTTAGGTCAATGACTATTTTATAACGTTGAATATAATGACCTTGAGTTGCTATTAAAATGTATCGTACTATCTAAAAAAATTAAAATTTTGAGTTAACCCTGTTTAAAATAGAACGAGCGATATATTTACATTGTTTAATATTGAGTGGCATAAAGTTTAAATCACACCAAGCACCCAGTCTATCCAGATCAGATTGAAGTAATGATCTATTTTCGCTCAGAGTGTAGGACATAAAAATCCTGACATCATCAGCGTATATAAAAATTTTGGAAAACTTAATAGTACTGGATATATCGATAATGAACAGCAATTCGCAAACGTCAAGCTGTGTAGTTGTGTTTTTTATTTGCTCTGTATTTTTCTTTAATAATTAAATAACTAGTTGATATCTTAATATTAAAAGTTACATTTAAAGTTAAAAGAGTTTAATACTTAATGTGCTTCACTACTTGCTGTGAAAAATTACTTAAATTTTTGAATTGTGATTAATTGTTCTAAATCATTCTACTGATTTTGTGTGTGCCGAGTTTTTTGCATATTGTATTTGTTGCATTTGAAAGGCTCGTACTTTACATTGCAATTGTTGTTGTGTGCTGATTTGCTTTTTGATCTCTCTTTTGTTACAGCTGTTTGCGTGGTTTGTTAAACGTCAAATATAGTGTGTCTAAAACTGGTCGCTTAATCCTGTGCGTCTCAAACTGTCAGGGTTGTATTTCTTTTCATTTGATAAATTAATATTTTCTTTAATTTTTGATAAAACTAAATTTCTTATCTCCTTATTTTTTATATAGTGCTTTATTTACTTTTTTAAAAATGTCGTGTATGTTTGAAAACTGTCTAATAAAAAGCGAGTCCGAACGCTTTGTAGCATGCTGGTTGTGCGATGGACTTATCCACGCATAATGTGCAGGGTTAACAGGTAGAATAGCGGACTTAATTAACGACGGAAAAGGCCTGCGCTGGTCCTGTACTAAATGTCGTTCGACGGAAGTTCACTTGTGCAAAACTTTTAGGCACATTAGGAACGGGTTTTCTGAAATCAGCAAAGATTTTTCATTGCAGACTGAAAGGTTCAAAAAGTACGAAAATATTTTCAAAACTTTAAAACTTCTAGATAGTTCGCCTAACTTGGAATGCCCTGACAATCGCGAAGAGAATCGCGAAAACAAGCGCAGACGTACGGATGATCTGCCTTCTACTTCTATGGCGCCGAACCTTCCTCCAGCCATTGAACTTATTGATTTGGCATCTCCAATACCTGAAACTTGGCTAAAACCGCATGTTTTCAATTCCGAGTTTTTATGTAACGAATATCAAGTTTATAGACATGATCGCTTGAACAAAGTCGGAGGTGGTGTTCTACTTGCCGTTCATTCATCTATTCCTTCAGAGGAGGTTAATGTACCTAACACGGATTCCATTGAGTTTAAATGCATCCGCATCCAGCTAGAGAACGTGTACATGTACTTATCTGTTTGCTACATCCCTCCAGCATCTGATCTTTCAATCTACATGCAGCATGTCTCTCTGCTCAGAACTGTTAACTTATTGACTAAAGCTTCTGACTCGATGATTGTTTTAGGTGATTTCAACCTACCGCATATATCTTGGAACATATCTGACGGAAACATTATTCCAAATCCATCCAAACTGGGCTTCAATGACTTTTTGGATGGAATTTCTGATCTCTGCCTTAGTCAAATAAATGTTACCGCTAACAAGTTTGGCAAAATCTTAGATTTAATTTATGTTGATGATAAAAACAAATTTTCTGTAAATCGTTGTGATCCGTTGGCTTTACCAGAAGACGTCTACCACCCTTCTATGGAAATATTTCACGAAACCATCAGTAATGGCCAATATACACAATGCTGCTCAAGTAAAAGCTTTGATTTTAACTTCTCAAAAGCCAACTATAAGAAATTAAATAGAGAACTGTCTAAATTAACTTGGCCTGAGCTTTGTGGCGATATCGATTCAAACGTTTTACATTTTAATCAAACTATTCACTACTTATTTGAGAAGTTTGTTCCTAAACGTAAATTAACATATGATCATCCAACGCAAGCTTGGTTTACTAAAGAGCTTATGATGCTGAAAAATAGAAAAACGCGTTCTTTCAAATTATTTAAGAAATCGGGGTTAAACAAACATTACTTGTTGTATTCTGTTCTACGTAAGAGGTACATCGACTTGAACAAAAAGTGCTATAAAGCCTATATCTCTAAAACAAAAAGAGACATTATTCGCAATCCGAAGTCATTTTATGATTTCGTAAATTCTAAACGAAAAGTTGTGGGATTTCCCTCAGCCATGAAATATAAAGACATTTCATCTAGCGATAATCAAGATATCGCAAATTTCTTTGCGCAATTTTTCAATTCTAACTATTCTGCAGTCACTAATTCTGACTTTCTAAATTTGTATCGCAAACGTCAAGCTGTGTAGTTGTGTTTTTTATTTGCTCTGTATTTTTCTTTAATAAATAAATAACTTCTTGATATCCTAATATTAAAAGTTGCATTTAAAGTTAAAAGAGTTTAATACTTAATGTGCTTCACTACTTGCTGTGAAAAATTACTTAAATCTTTGAATTGTGATTAAATGTCTAAATCATTCTATTGAATTTGTGTGTGCCGAGTTTTTTGCATATTGTATTTGTTGCATTTGAAAGGCTCGTACTTTACATTGCAATTGTTGTTGTGTGCTGATTTGATTTTTGATCTCTCTTTTGTTACAGCTGTTTGCGTGGTTTGTTGAACGTCAAATACAGTGTGTCTAAGACTGGTCGCTTAATCCTGTGCGTTTCAAACTGTCAGGGTTGTATTTCTTTTCATTTGATAAATTAATATTTTCTTTATTTTTTGATAAAACTAAATTTCTTATCTCCTAATTTTTATATAGTACTTTAATTACTTTTTTAAAAATGTCGTGTATGTTTGAAAACTGTCAAATAAAAAGCGAGTCCGAACGCTTTGTAGCATGCTGGTTGTGCGATGGACTTATCCACGCAAAATGCGCCGGGTTAACAGGTAGAATAGCGGACTTAATTAACGACGGAAAAGGCCTACGCTGGTCCTGTACTAAATGTCGATCGACGGAAGTTCACTTATGTAAAACTTTTAGGCACATTAGAAACGGGTTTTCTGAAATCAGATAAGATTTTTCATTGCTGACTGAAAAGTTTAAAAAGTACGAAAATATTTTCAAAACCTTAAAACCTCTAGATAGTTCGCCTAACTTGGAATGCCCTGACAATCGCGAAGAGAATCGCGAAAACAAGCGCAGACGTACGGATGATCTGCCTTCTACTTCAATGGCGCCGAACCTGCCTCCAGCCATTGAACTTATTGACTTGGCATCTCCAATACCTGACGCGGCTGTTCGGGCAACGTCCAAAAACGCCCCCCCAAAGTCAACAAATAAAAAAACTTTGGAACCTCCAACGGTGGAGCCCGAACCAATTACTAGGAAGCTGGTTGTGGTCCCTCAAAAAAAATCGATTTTTGTGTCTAGGTTCCATCCAGACACTACTGAAGATGATTTGAGGTACCATATTTCTTCGAAGGTTAAGGATCAAACCTTAACCGTTAGAAAATTTAATTTCGCTTACCAACGTAATATGTCATCGTTTAAAATTGATGTATCCGGAAAAGATTTTAACTCTCTTTTGGACAGTTCTTTTTGGCCTCCCGGCGCTCTTGTGCGGGAGTTTGAGTTCAGACCGAATAGAAATGTTCAAAACGTAGCTAAAATCACTCGTAATAATGTTGAGTCAAAAAACTAAGTACTAAGTCAGTGAATATCTTTTACCAAAATGTCAGAGGTTTAAATACCAAATTAAATGACCTGTACTTGAAATCTTTCCATTGTAACTATAACGTAATTGCTTTTACCGAAACTTGGCTAAAACCGCATGTTTTCAATTCCGAGTTTTTATGTAACGAATATCAAGTTTATAGACATGATCGCTTGAACAAAGTCGGAGGTGGTGTTCTACTTGCCGTTCATTCATCTATTCCTTCAGAGGAGGTTAATGTACCTAACACGGATTCCATTGAGTTTATATGCATCCGCATCCAGCTAGAGAACGTGTACATGTACTTATCTGTTTGCTACATCCCTCCAGCATCTGATCTTTCAATCTACATGCAGCATGTCTCTCTGCTCAGAACTGTTAACTTATTGACTAAAGCTTCTGACTCGATGATTGTTTTAGGTGATTTCAACCTACCGCATATATCGTGGAACATATCTGACGGAAACATTATTCCAAATCCATCCAAACTGGGCTTCAATGGCTTTTTGGATGGAATTTCTGATCTCTGCCTTAGTCAAATAAATGTTACCGCTAACAAGTTTGGCAAAATCTTAGATTTAATTTATGTTGATGATAAAAACAAATTTTCTGTAAATCGTTGTGATCCGTTGGCTTTACCAGAAGACGTCTACCACCCTTCTATGGAAATATTTCACGAAACCATAAGTAATGGCCAATATACACAATGCTGCTCAATTAGTAGCTTTGATTTTAACTTCTCAAAAGCCAACTATAAGAAATTAAATAGAGAACTGTCTAAATTAACTTGGCCTGAGCTTTGTGGCGATATCGATTCAAACGTTTTACATTTTAATCAAACTATTTACTACTTATTTGAGAAGTTTGTTCCTAAACGTAAATTAACATATGATCATCCAACGCAAGCTTGGTTTACTAAAGAGCTTATGATGCTGAAAAATAGAAAAACGCGTTCTTTCAAATTATTTAAGAAATCGGGGTTAAACAAACATTACTTGTTGTATTCTGTTCTACGTAAGAGGTACATCGACTTGAATAAAAAGTGCTATAAAGCCTATATCTCTAAGACAAAAAGAGACATTATTCGCAATCCGAAGTAATTTTATGATTTCGTAAATTCTAAACGAAAAGTTGTGGGATTTCCCTCAGCCATTAAATATAAAGACATTTCATCTAGCGATAATCAAGATATCGCAAATTTCTTTGCGCAATTTTTCAATTCTAACTATTCTGCAGTCACTAATTCTGACTTTCTAAATTATCCCTATGAGCTACATGGGAACAATTTAATTAATTGTCCAACTATATGCGCCAATGATGTTCTTATTTATCTGAAAACCTTGAAGGAATCTTTTAAATGCGGTCCTGATAGGATTCCTACATGCTTCTTGAAGAAGTGTGCTAACAATATTTACCAACCCCTTACCAATTTGTTCAATCTGTCACTAAAGTGTGGTGTTTTTCCAAAAGCATGGAAAGAGTCGTTTCTTATACCGCTTCATAAAAGCGGAAGCAAGGCTTCTATAGAGAACTATCGTGGCATAGCAAAGCTTTCTGCCATCCCAAAAGTGTTTGAAGCTATTGTTACCAATCAGCTTACGAATCCTATCTCTACCTTGATTTCTGACTGTCAACACGGGTTCTGTAAGGGAAAGTCCACCGTTACAAACTTACTTGAATTTACAAATCATGTCTCAAATGGCTTTAGAAAAAATCTGCACACCGACGTTATTTATACTGATTTCAGCAAAGCTTTCGATAAAGTGTGTCACTCGTTACTTATTCATAAACTAGATCAGCTGGGTTTCCAGCCGGGTCTCAATCGCTGGATCTCTTCTTACCTTAGTGACAGAACACAAAAAGTAGTGTTTAAAAACTGTGAATCCGATGTTATATATGTCTCCTCTGGAGTTCCTCAAGGAAGCCACCTGGGCCCGATTCTGTTCTTGCTGTTTATAAATGACATTTCTACAGTAATAGAATTTTCTAAAATGTTAATGTATGCCGACGATGTAAAGCTTTTCATGTCATTCGCATCACCCGAAGATAGCAATAAGCTTCAATCAGATCTAAATACACTGGTTACTTGGTGCGATTTAAATTATATGCCGCTTAATCTAAAGAAATGTAAATACATGCGTTTTTCGAGAGGAATTTCACAGCCAGCTTCCTATACAATTAACAATTATAGCCTTGAGCAATTGTATGATTTTGTTGACCTTGGGGTTACTATGGACTACAAACTCTGTTTTAACTGCCACATTAACGTAACAGTCAATAAAGCTAGAGGCGTTCTAGCATTTGTTAAACGATGGTCTAAAGAATTTAGCGACCCTTATGTAACTAAAACTCTCTTTACTACATTAGTCAGACCGATACTTGAATACGGTTCTATAATTTGGAGCCCGCGTTACCAGGTCCACGTGGATCGCTTAGAATCAGTTCAAAAACAATTTTTACTATTTGCCTTAAGAGATCTTCACTGGGATCCGTTGTATAATTTGCCATCCTATACGAGTCGCTTAAAACTTATTAATCTTCACAGCCTTTCTAGTCGGAGGGAAATGCTTGGAATTGTTTTCATGATTAAATTACTAAATGGTTCAATCACAAGCCCGTTTCTTTTGAGCGAAGTGAACTTCAATGTACCTTCTCGCCCATCAAGACATTTTAAACCCCTTATCTTGAAACAGTGCCGAACTAATTTTGAATTAAATGAGCCTTTTCGTTGTTTGTGTCAAGATTATAACTCTCATTCTGGTACGTTTGATATTTCAGACTCACTATGCAGCATAAAAAAGTCAATTCTTTCTATCCTAAATACATAGCAACATTTTGCTCCTTTGATTCTTATCTTTATTCTTTACAATAACTATTCGCTGTCAACTAACTATTTATTAATTGTGTCATCTATTTTTTATCTACCTTACTTAGCTGATGAGGTTTTCTCCGTAGCTGAGCAGTTTTAGATATCGACGATTAACAAACCAAAGCCTTTCAAAGACTCGGCACGAAAGAGCAATCCGTGCGTCATGCGGATGCGCCCCTCGCGCCGGTCGGGCGGGATATGGTGGGTAATCCGTTGGGCATTATTATTATTATCCCTATGAGCTATATGGGAACAATTTAATTAATTGTCCAACTATATGCGCCAATGATGTTCTTATTTATCTGAAAACCTTGAAGGAATCTTTTAAATGCGGTCCTGATAGGATTCCTACATGCTTCTTGAAGAAGTGTGCTAACAATACTTACAAACCCCTTACCAATTTGTTCAATCTGTCACTAAAGTGTGGTGTTTTCCCAAAAGCATGGAAAGCGTCGTTTCTTATACCGCTTCATAAAAGCGGAAGCAAGGCTTCTATAGAGAACTATCGTGGCATAGCAAAGCTTTCTGCCATCCCAAAAGTGTTTGAAGCTATTGTTACCGATCAGCTTACGAATCCTATCTCTACCTTGATTTCTGACTGTCAACACGGGTTCTGTAAGGGAAAGTTCACCGTTACAAACTTACTTGAATTTACAAATCATGTCTCAAATGGCTTTAGAAAAAATCTGCACACCGACGTTATTTATACTGATTTCAGCAAAGCTTTCGATAAAGTGTGTCACTCGTTACTTATTCATAAACTAGATCAGCTGGGTTTCCAGCCGGGTCTCAATCGCTGGATCTCCTCTTACCTTAGCGACAGAACACAAAAAGTAGTGTTTAAAAACTGTGAATCCGATGTTATTTATGTCTCCTCTGGAGTTCCTCAAGGAAGCCACCTGGGCCCGATTCTGTTCTTGTTGTTTATAGATGACATTTCTACAGTAATAGAATTTTCTAAAATGTTAATGTATGCCGACGATGTAAAGCTTTTCATGTCTTTCGCATCACCCGAAGATAGCAATAAGCTTCAATCAGATCTAAATACACTAGTTACTTGGTGCGATTTAAATTATATGCCGCTTAATCTAAAGAAATGTAAATACATGCGTTTTTCGAGAGGAATTTCACAGCCAGCTTCCTATACAATTAACAATTATAGTCTTGAGCAAATGTATGATTTTGTTGACCTTGGGGTTACTATGGACTACAAACTCAGTTTTAACTGCCACATTAACGTAACAGTCAATAAAGCTAGAGGCGTTCTAGCATGTGTTAAACGATGGTCTAAAGAATTTAGCGACCCTTATGTAACTAAAACTCTCTTTACTACATTAGTCAGACCGATACTTGAATACGGTTCTATAATTTGGAGCCCGCGTTACCAGGTCCACGTGGACCGCTTAGAATCAGTTCAAAAACAATTTTTACTATTTGCCTTAAGAGATCTTCACTGGGATCCGTTGTATAATTTGCCATCCTATACGAGTCGCTTAAAACTTATTAATCTTCACAGCCTTTCTAGTCGGAGGGAAATGCTTGGAATTGTTTTCATGATTAAATTACTAAATGGTTCAATCACAAGCCCGTTTCTTTTGAGCGTACCTTCTCGTCCATCAAGACATTTTAAACCCCTTATCTTGAAACAGTGCCGAACTAATTTTGAATTAAATGAGCCTTTTCGTTGTTTGTGTCAAGATTATAACTCTCATTCTGGTACGTTTGATATTTCAGACTCACTATGCAGCATAAAAAAGTCAATTCTTTCTATCCTAAATACATAGCAACATTTTGCTCCTTTGATTCTTATCTTTATTCTTTACAATAACTATTCGCTGTCAACTATTTATTAATTGTGTCATCTATTTTTTTATCTACCTTACTTAGCTGATGAGGTTTTCTCTGTAGCTGAGCAGTTTTAGATCTCGACGATTAACAAACCAAAGCCTTTCAAAGACTCGGCACGAAAGAACAATCCGTGCGTCATGCGGATGCGCCCCTCGCGCCGGCGGGCGGGATATGGTGGGTAATCCGTTGGGCATTATTATTATTATAATACAGAATCGGGCCAAGATGGCCACCTTGAGGCACGAAGATACATCAATGACATTAGATAGCGCATTCTTAAAAATTACTCTTTGTGTCCTGTAAAGAAGATAAGAGGATATCCAGGGGGTGAGACTGGGTTGAAAGCTTATGAATAAGTAGTGAGTGACTCACTTTGTCGAGCTTTACTGAAATCTGTATATATAACATCTGTGTGCATAATCTCTCTAAACCCGTTCGACACATGTGTTGTAAATTCTAGTAGGTTAGTATTTGTTGATTTTCCCTTACAAAAGCCAGGCTGACAATCTGCAATCAATGTGGAGATAGAATTTGTAAGCTGATTTGTAACAATAGCTTCAAATAATTTTGGAATCGCGGAAAACTTTGCTATGGGACGATAGTTGTCTACAGATGATGTTTCTAGTTTTGCGTGCTTGGTGTTAAGAATGGATTCAGAGCTTCCTTCTGAAGTTGATCTATTGGACGTCATTAAATACGGTTCCAGAGAGTAACCTGTCTCGCCTGTAAATGTTAGTTTGGTTTTAGTTAACTTCAATATATACATATCATGCTTTTTTTTACCTAATAGCCATTGTACACCTCACATAACACCTGTTTTGTAGAACTAATGTTCCATATCAGGGAGTCGTCGGATTAGCCTGCATATCGCCCATCGAAGTACATACCTTATTTTCATTTTATGATCACAAATCTATGTATAAGTAAAATTTATCAAAACCAATTAAATCAACTAGTTGCAACATTTCTACTTACAATTATGGCATTTAAGCTGAAACCCCCCTTTCTGTTAAAATACAGATTTTGGTCCAACTTAGTGGGCGCCGATATTTTAATATGCGTTCCATCCACACAACCTATTACGCCGGGAAACCCGGACTTTTGGAAGAAATGCATTTTCGCTTCTGTCTCCTCCTCCTCGGACATTTCGAATCTTATAAGCAGGGGGTATATTACCTGCTCCAGAGCTTCAAGTGCTTCAGCCAATATTGGGGACACGGTGGGTTGAAACAAGGCCAAGTTGAAATCATTTGCAACACCAACTTGGTACGAGCCTTGTGCCAAAAACCGTAGCGTAGTTGCCAACTTTAGTTCATTGGAAACAATTGTTGGCCGTTTCCCTACTTTCATCGATGGTACTATTTTCTCCAGAACATATTTGAAAGCATCTTTGCTTAACCGGAAATAATCAACAAATCTGAAATAAATTAAACATAAACATGAAAGGTGGTTGATACTAATAGAAATTGCAATGAGCAGTTATAGTACTCACTTCGTATCTGGCAAATTGAATATGCCTGATCTTTGGCGCATTTCACTTCTTTTGAGGAACAAAATCGCCTTCTTCTCCTCATCGCTTGAGCTTTCATAAAAAAACATCTTTAAACAAAAGTTAAAAGCAGAATTATATGCACAGCAAATTGTAAATAAGCAACTGTTAAAAATATAAGGATCGTAGTTTTGCTATTAAATGATCGATAATACGTCAACGTCAATACATTGATGAAGTAATAACCAGTTAGGGACTCCAATCCCGGGATACCGTTGTTTTTTTATGACCCGAAAATCCCGGGATTACTTGACCGAAATCCCGGGTTCACCGAAAATAAATTTTTAAATACATTTAAGTTACATATCTTGAACATGATTCTGAATGATTCTAAACTTCTACCAAAAACATTCCCCTTTGAAGGAAAAATAACCATTACTACAACGTTTGCAACACCGTTCTGGTAAAACAGCTGATTTTATGCTAAGCGAAAGATTTAACTCCTGCAATCTTTTGAATACATAGAGACGCAAAGAATTCTTCCACTAAAATGAGTGATACGCACAGTTCTACAGGTAAATTATTTAATATAAGTATTGGATGGAATTGCTTTTATTTGTAGAGTTTATTCCTCATAAATCGAAATCAGAGGATCCACTATCCGTTTGGTCGCATTTTCTAGTCGCTCGGAAAAGGAGTGAAGTTGAAAAATGCATTGAGTGCGGGCAGATTTTGGCAACAAAAGGAGGTTCCCCGAAAGCTCACAATGTAAATCTGGCAGAAAAACGTAAGCTACCTAGTGAAGAATTGCCAAGTGTTTCTGGGAAGTCAAAGCAATCGAAAATTACAACATTTTATGAAAGTAGTGACGACAAAAGTCTTCCGGGTGTTTTGTCGCGAATGGTCGCCGTTGACGGCTTACCATTTTCTGCCTTTATAAACTCTGTGGATTTGCGCCTCATGATGAAGAGTGACGCCCTTGATGTGTCAAAGTCTGCCACGACCATAGCAACTATAGTAACAAGTTTCAATGAGAAAATCCATGCTAATACAATTGCAGAAATTAGATCTTTAATAAACCAGGGAAACCAATTTAGTCTGGTTTTTGATGAATGGACGTCTACAGCAAAAAAACATTTCCTGAACGTCAATATTTTCAGCACAAACAAATTATGGAATTTGGGCCTATTACGCTACAAAAAGTCGAAGACTGCTGAGGTGTGTGTGGAAATATTACTTACACATTTACAAAAGGTAAATCTGGACTTATCAACCGATATCATCGCCATCACAACGGATGGTGCAAGCGGTGCAGTGAAATAACTCCCAACAAAAAACTGAAATAACTCCCAAATATTTTCCATGCAAGTTGGGACTTATTTCATTATGAAATAGCTCCCAATTCATTGGGACTTATTTCATAATTTTAACTGGGAATTATTTCATAATGAAATAACTCCCAAATGAAATAATCCCCAATAAAATATCTTTGGGAGTTATTTCATAATTTTTGGAAATTGGGAGTTATTTCATTTTTTGGACTTACTTCATTGCTTGTAATCCAGGCATTGGGAGTTATTTCATTTTTAATGGGAGTTATTTCATTTTTGTTGGGCATATTTTTAGCGAACTAACTTCATTGACATTAATTCGCATTAAGAAAGCGAACTAATGTCAGTACATTTTTTTTATATTCCAAATTTTCATTTTTCATTATCACCTTCGACTTATGATCATGAATCTGAGATTGGCTTGGTCAGATCCCCGATTCGGGGCGTGATCAATGGTATTTATGTGCAGAACTCCTTTCCGCATCGGCGGCCTTCGGCCGCGCTTCAAATAATAACCCTGGGCTACGCCATTCCAACTCCGGGTGGTTGCCATAGCAGTGGCTACCGCCATGGTGATGTCCTTCCGCGTGCCACTCTTTTCTCACAGGGTAATGTGATTACAACAACCACATGAAAATGACTTTAACTGCAAATATCTCTCAAACTACTAAAAATATTGGTTCAGCGGAGTTATATTCATGCTCCTGGGACCAAAGCGCGTCTCCTGATACATATTTCAACATTTTTGGTTGTGTGTTAGCGCTCGGTACCCCACGTAAACGATTACCCACGTCTAGATTTAGAATCTGAAATTACATTTTTTGTACCGCCGTACAAGGCGTATACAATTTTCATTTATTTTTTCCTTTTTTTAACTCCCGCTGATTCCAAACAATTTGTTTCGCATTTGGTAACTTTTATGTGGCCTCTACTGTTAGTCTCTCACTGAACAAAGATCATGTCAAAAACACCTGACATTGAACCTTATTATCGACCCATCAAAGTGACACCAAGGTCCAAACCGACTTCCGCAAAAAGTCATCTTTCTTTCGCTGTGGAGTTTCCTGAGGAACAACATCGTTCTATAACTAGATAAGTGAGTGCAGAAAAAGTAAATTTTTAAAAGTGTACATACATTTGTATGAAGTGAAAAAGAAAGGCAAATGCCTAGTACCTAAAGGCTTTAAGGCCAAAAGTTTGCAAAAGTACAACCAGTTAAAGAGTTTTTTCCACGTCTACCAGGAGTAGGCTGCTCCTGTAGGCGTGCGAGCTGACAAACCCCAAATCACACATTTACACATGGTAAGTTGCACAATTTGTTCCCTAAATATTACCCATAGCATTTTGTTTAGTGAAACCCCTGTTAAATCTCCTTATTCTAAAACTGCGATGTGTTATTTTTCCGCAGATTTTTGCTGATACAAATTTTTGTATTCAATACCTATGCACATGTGGGTGCTGGTGCACACCACAAGCAACACCCCCTGCTTCTCACGTTTCACTCTATTTCTCCACAACGGGCAAATCCTCATTGAAATGCTCCATTTGTCGGGGTAATCCCACCGAAGATCATCCCAACACCTAATTCATCAGGACAACCAATTTTTCGGCATTTTTCCGTATGACGGAGTCTACCAAAACCTCTTAAATTTATACATCATTTTCTTATAAGCCATAACCTAAGCATTGAGGTATGTAAGACATATTTTGTCTGTAAAAAGTAATTCGAGCGAAAGAACAGAAAAATAGATTGCGAAACAAAAGTAGAAATAAGAATATAATGAAGTTAAAGAAAATGTTATATGTTAAATAAATATTTAATGTTAAATTTTAAATTACATACATAAAGGGACCATTCGTTGTCATACCCACTGTAGTTGGATAGCTCATTTTATATATTCTTATTAGAATTTACTACAGAAAAACAACTTATCCTGTTATAAATTAATGTTCGAGCATACATAAAATCTGATGTAGTTGTTGTTGTTGTACAGCAGTCCCTCAATCTTACTCCAGTCATAAAATCTGCGAGCGTAGCAGCAGTGGACAAGTTTGAGAGATGGCTGTATGATACGTAGAAAAGGTTCGACAGAGAGCTAATAGTTTGCTTATTTGTTCGCGCTCTGCATATGTTTTGTTTTGATTTAACTAATTAGGATTGCCATCATTTGCGCCAAAATGTAGCGCGCTTCCCAAAATATGTACTATGTTCAATTTGTTTTTATATTTGGTTGCTAGGAAAGTAAGCCAATGTTAGGAAATCTGCATATCAGAAAGCGAGAAGGCCTTCGACGCTACGTAGTAATACTACAAATACATAGTTTTTTTTGATTCCCTGATGTGACTTATTTGCCTATAACCCTATTTACTTATATACATATATAAGATTTTTTTTGGATTTCTTTAGCTTTATGATTACA
Source organism: Sphenella marginata (assembly GCA_951509765.1). Taxonomy (NCBI): domain Eukaryota; kingdom Metazoa; phylum Arthropoda; class Insecta; order Diptera; family Tephritidae; genus Sphenella; species Sphenella marginata. Next base: position 75,858,136 of record OX608080.1, on the reverse strand, counting down.
ACTATATGTATGTACATATGCATGCACATACATATGTACATAAGTCCGAAATATCTAATGAAGTTTTTTTTTCTTTTTGTTGTTTCCATTCAACTTAAAATTGGACTAACTACTTAGTACATATTTATGTTTGCATACGTATTTACACATTTACGCACCTATACATATACATATATTTACTTACATACATATGTGCATATCAATAATTTCATACATACGATAAGTTTGTCATTTAGTCAAAGATATGAAATTGTAGTTTTGGGGGACTGACGAAAGTTCTACCGCAGTTTATTTTGAAGTTATGAAAAATATCAAAGTTTATAAAAATTGTATCTATTCTACAGCTTAGGTAAAGTAGACTAAGAAAAACCAATTGTGATGGATTGATTTGATTGTAAATTATAATGAAAATAATGATGAACTAGTTTGGTTTTTATTTGGTTTGAGCCATGGGAAAATAGTGAAGTGGTAATGTATTTTGGGGCCTTGATAATAGCAAAAAGGCCAATGGTAGGGCGGGTATAGAGGCAGCCACCAACCTAATGAAATGAGCTGCCTGGCATATAAAAGGGTAAGTGTGAAGGTTCGTATTGCTGAAGTGTGGCAAGCAAGTGTACTTGTGTACGATGGTTAGTTTTTTTGTTCATTTTTTTTACTTTCTTTATTCTGAAGTTCCAGTGTGCAAAATATAAATTTATCCTGTGTGATCATTGATTGAGAAGGGTAGCGCTGTGTGATGATCGTGTTATCGAACCACGAAGCTGAAGCTCCGGGCCTAGAAGCCAGTGCACACGCCGCGATCATGGCACCCTTCCACAAGCTCTGTCCCTTTTTCGCCCGTGAATGCAACATTTTGTTGCACTTAGTCAATGGATATCATAACAGATAAAATGGCGCCCAACGTGGGGCCCGATGGAAGGAAAACTTTTTTGTTTTCACATCGTGCTTTCGTTCTTGGATTCCCTCTTGGAATCAGCTTGTCAGTCTGCTTTGATTTCTTTTTTTTCGATTTTCATTAGTTTACAACTTATATTTTTTTTTATTATTGTTGCGTTTGAGCATTTTTTTGTGTGGATGGGAATATTTTTCGAAGGAATTGACGATCCGACAGGCTATATGCCTCAGGATTCGTACCGCGTTATAATATCTCGTTCAGGAAATTGTTTAAGCACAGCACTTTCTTTGCTTTTGTACCTAAATGCGTGGTATACCTTTTTTTCTGGAATGTTGTCATTAAGGCTTAATGCCAGTTGACTTACCGGGGGTTCACGTCAGGTACATAACAAAGAGAAAAGATAGTAAAGTACATCTCAAACTCAACATCGAGATGCCAAACTCATTAAACATTTTTTTTTAGTTTTTGTAGCTTTTGGGAAGGCTTAAAAGAATTTCGGAAATTGTGGTTGTAATTAAAACAATGCACAACCGACATTTCTTCCCCAAAATGTTGCATGCCACAACACAATATGACCCCTTTGCTAACCTTAACATTATGCCACATTACCACTTTGGAGACTCCCATGGTCTCAAACCAAAATATTATGATGATTCTTTTTTTGTAAAGACACATAGTCAAGATTCTTTTTTTTTGGACATACAACTTATTTTTTTAAGTATTTTTTTTTGCATTATAGTTCGAAGCATTTAAAGTTACTATTTACCTTTACTATTATTTTTGGCGAATACGTATACAAGGTATGCGTACAATTTATTGATCGGGAACCAGCATGTTACGTCATAGTAATGAGTCCGCGCCATTGCAGAATGGTTGCAACGCGTGTAAAAAGCAATTTGCCGATAGAGACAAGGTCCTCGTCACAGCGTGTGACCATCGATTTCACAGACAATGTTTATTATCGTGGTTGAGAAACAATTCTTCTTGCCCATTATGTAGAGGTCCGTGTAGTAGTAGGGAATTCCACCAAAACCCAGCTGACAATACTAGATCACAAACGATGCCTCAGGGAAACGCTAGTAGTACTAGTGCAAATAGTAACCTACCTAGGACCAGTGGTGAATCGCAGCGGCAACTGCAACAAAGTGTAGGAAATGGCAATAGTTTGCCAGCAGAAGGAGCACATGGCGGCGAAGTACCACCGGCGAGTGATGACGAAGCGCGTATTAGGAACATGGTTTCCGCTATTGTTTCAGCAAGATCAGCAACTGCCTTTGAGGGTTTGGAAAATCGCTTAGCCCAAATGGTAGAAGAGCGAGTAGAAAGCACGTTGTCTAGTTTTTTAGAACGGTTGAACCTTAACCCCGTACCCCCAGTCCCTGCAGCCAATGACTTTAGTCAACCTGCTAACTTGACTTCAGGTCAACATCCCCTAAACAGGTCTACACCAGTGTGGCCCAGGGATGCACCTCCCTTACCAAGCCATAGTAATTCGAACTTTGTTAATCAGCTTGACCAATTGCGATTGAGTTCGATGCCTACGATTCCTTGTACGGGTAGAATCGCGCAATTAATTTCAAGTTGGGACGTAAAGTTTGATGGCACGTCGCGTCTATCTGTTGATAGCTTTTTGTCCAGGATTGAACTTCTGGTGATAGATACCCTAAATGGAAATTTTAATATTTTATGCGAGCACATTCAAAGTTTATTCGTAAATGAGGCCAAAGATTGGTACTGGCGCTATCGCAGATCTGTTGAGCGCGTAACCTGGCCAGCTCTATGCCAAGCGTTACGGACAAACTTTCAGCAGCACCAGAGTGACTTCGAGATTAAGGAATTGATTCGCGCTCGGAAACAGGGACTAACTGAATGTTTCGACGACTTTCGAAACGGAATCTTAAAAATCGCGGAGCCCCTTGAAACACCCCTATCTGAATTTGAACTCCTTGAAATTATGAAGCATAATCTCCGTCCGCGTATTAGGCAGCAGCTTCTTTTTGTACCAGTTCAATCTGTGGCAGAGCTACGCAGACTTTGTTTGAAAGGAGAAAGTTTAGCCAACGAGATTGCTAAAGCAACGCCATTCTCACAAACACACAATTCCCGACCTTTACCCAGGCGACAGGTTAATGAAGCCTACCTTGACTTAGACCTTCATGCTGATGATGCATTGCAAACCAATTTTGCTGAAGTAGATGCAGTTTCACAAGCTGCCAAAGGAAAACCCGGTTGCTGGAATTGCAACAAAGAGGGGCATAGGTATTATGACTGCCTTGAGGAGCGTACGGTGTTTTGCTACGGTTGTGGCGCACCAAATACCTATCGTCCTAAATGCTCGAAGTGTAGTCCGGGAAACTGCAAAGCGAGCGAGGAATCACGTCAGATCTCTCGCAACGACCACAAACACTAAGCAGCGATAACATATGTATACACACACAACAGCAAACCGATCGTGCAACATCGAGTATACGCACCGGTGACCCTTATTTTTCGAACACTACATTAAGAAAACAAATCATACCGTATGATGAACGTCTAAAAAGGTATAATGAAATAAGAAAGAGAATTTTTGGGCCAGATAATGATAATGTTGCAAGCCCAAAACGCTCTTCACTCCGTATGAAACACTTTTGGGCAAAAGTAAAAGCAAACCGCAAAAATATTAAGAAACTTATTTGTTCACTACGATCAATAGAAAATGATTTAAGGCCATATGCAAAGATTAAGCTTTTAGATAGCGATCACTTTGGCTTACTCGATAGTGGAGCTCAAGTGTCCTGCTTAGGAGGGTTGTTGGCTAAGGAGGTGGCCAAAAACAATTTGAGAAAACACCACATTCCTATTTGCACCGCTGATGGTAAAAGTCAGGTTGTTTTCGGCACCATCGACCTGAGCGTGCAATATAAAGGTAGATCTGAGACCATAACTTTTTTCGTTGTCCCCAGTATGTCCCAGAAATTGATATTGGGAGTTGACTTTTGGATTAAATTCCAGATCGCGCCCAATATCATCTCTGAAATTTCTATTAATGATGTTTCTGATAGTGATGAAAGCTCGCTTTCTTTGAATGTTGAGCAGCAAAATCAGTTAGGTTTAATTAAAAATAGATTCCCAAGCTTCGAAAAAGAAGGCTTGGGAAAAACGTCCTTGTTGGAATACGAGATTCAGCTCGAACCAAATGTCCGTCCGATTAAGCAGCGTTACTTTCCAATTTCACCAGCTGTCGAGAAGCTCGTACATGCCGAAATTGATGAAATGATTAAGTTAGGTGTAATCGAGGAGGCTCCAAACAGTCCATGGTCCAGTCCGGTAGTGTTAGTGAAAAAGCCAGGTAAAGTCCGTCTGTGTCTGGATTCACGAAAAGTAAACAGCGTTACCGTTAAGGACGCTTATCCCCTTCCTCATATTGATGGGATTCTGAGTAGAATACCCAAGGCAAAATTTATTAGTTCTCTTGATTTAAGGCGTGCCTTTTGGCAAATTCCCCTAGCCGAACAGTCCCGAGATTACACCTGTTTTACCGTCCCTAATCGTCCGTTATACCGATACCGTGTTATGCCTTTCGGTCTTTGTAACGCCCCACAAGCACTTTGTCGCTTGATGGATCGCGTAATACCACCAAATCTTAGAAACCAAGTCTTCGTCTATCTAGACGATTTGTTGATTGTGTCAGAAGATTTTCAGACACATATGTCCGTCCTAGCCGAAGTTGCTCTACATTTGAGGAAAGCAGGGCTGACTATAAACGTCAACAAAAGTAGGTTTTGCATTAAGGAAGTCAAATATCTGGGATATATTGTGGGCAACGGAACCATATGTACGTACTGATCCAGAAAAGATCTCTGCCGTAACACAATACCCGGTTCCATCGAATGTCAAGCAAATTAGACGTTTTTTGGGAATGGCAGGTTGCTATCGACGCTTTGTTGATAATTTTGCCGCGTTGACAAGCCCCCTGACAAACTTGCTAAGAAAAAGTAAAGATTTTGAATGGAACGACGATGCCCAACAAGCTTTCGATAAGCTGAAGGAAAAACTTTGCACAGCACCAGTACTGGCTAGCCCAGACTATAATAAGCCCTTCATCATACAATGCGACGCGAGTAAGTTAGGAGTTGGTGCGGTACTAGTTCAGAAGAACTCCGACGATGTTGAGGTCCCTATAGCATACTTTTCGCAAAAGTTGAATAAAGCGCAAAGTAACTATAGTGTAACTGAGCTCGAATGTCTAGCAGCCTTGCTTAGTTTGAAGAAATTCCGAGCCTACGTAGAAGGACAAGAGTTCACTATAGTTACTGACCACGCCAGCTTGCAGTGGCTTATGCGACAAACTGACTTATCCAGCCGACTAGCGCGTTGGTCCTTGAAATTGCAAGGATTTAAATTTAACATAGAACATAGGAAAGGTTCACTGAATGTAGTGCCTGATTGTCTGTCCCGTCAAAATTTCGAGGAAGTAGGTGAAGTCCGTGATATAGAGGTCCGTCCGTTAGTTGATTTACAGTCGTCCGAGTTTTTGTCCGAAGATTATCAAAAATTGATAAGTCATGTCCGCGAAAATGATAGCAGATTGCCTGATCTACAGGTAATCGACAATCTCCTTTATAAAAGGACCGAACATCCCGATGGCAACCCGGAAAGGGAATCATTTAATTGGAAGCTTTGGATTCCCACATCTCTAGTCCCGGTTGTCCTTGAAAATGCCCATTGCCCGCCAAATAAATGTCATGGTGGGATTGCGAAAGCATTGGAGCGATTAAGAAATAATTTATATTGGCCAAATATGACTGTTGATGTGAAAAACTATGTCAGTCGATGTGAAATATGCAAACAAACTAAATCGCCCAATGTAACGTTAAGACCACCAATGTCCGCACAATACACGGTACAAAGGCCGTTTCAGAAATTGTATGTAGACTTTCTTGGACCTTATCCTAGGTCCAGGCAAGGAAACATAGGAATATTCATCGTATTAGACCATTTAACAAAGTTTCCCCTTTTAAAACCTGTTAAAAAGTTCAACACTTCTGTTGTATGCGACTTCCTTCGAGATAGCGTCTTTAGTATTTTCGGAACTCCCGAAATTGTTATGAGTGACAACGGAAAGCAATTTAAGTCCACGCAATTTAATAACTTATTGTCGGCCCGCGGTATAAGACATGTCTACACGGCCTTATACAGCCCGCAAGCCAATGCAAGCGAACGTGTAAACCGCTCGATAATCGCTGGTATAAGGGCTTACCTCAAGAAAGATCAATCGCACTGGGATAAAAACCTCTCAGAAATAGCTGAAGCGCTAAGAAACTCGATTCACCAAACAATCGGTGTATCTCCCTACTTCGCATTGTTCGGCCAGCAAATGATTTCCCATGCTAGTGATTATGAATTACTGAGAAAGCTCAAGACGTTAGACTGCACCGTACTGGAAAGAACTGACAACCTGCCACTCATACGAAAGAAAATTACGGAAAACATCTCAAAAGCGTTCGAAAACTCATCAAAACGCTATAATCTTCATAGTACAGATAAACGTTTTGAGATTGGTGGTTTTGTTTTCCGGCGCAATTTTGTATTAAGCGATGCCTCGAAGAAATTCTCGGCGAAACTTGCTCCAAAATTTGTCAAATGTAGAGTTCTTGCTGTAAAAGGCAATTGTATGTATGAGTTGGAAGACGTTGACACAGGCAGGAAAGCAACGTATCATCGGAAAGACATTCAAGATTGCAATTAAACCACACCGCACCAACTCTCTAGGTGGGGGGATGTGTACCGCCGTACAAGGCGTATACAATTTTCATTTATTTTTTCCTTTTTTTAACTCCCGCTGATTCCAAACAATTTGTTTCGCATTTGGTAACTTTTATGTGGCCTCTACTGTTAGTCTCTCACTGAACAAAGATCATGTCAAAAACACCTGACATTGAACCTTATTTTCGACCCATCAAAGTGACACCAAGGTCCAAACCGACTTCCGCAAAAAGTCATCTTTCTTTCGCTGTGGAGTTTCCTGAGGAACAACATCGTTCTATTACTAGATAAGTGAGTGCAGAAAAAGTAAATTTTTAAAAGTGTACATACATTTGTATGATGTGAAAAAGACTGCGATGTGTTATTTTTCTGCAGATTTTTGCTGATACAAATTTTTGTATTCAATACCTATGCACATGTGGGTGCTGGTGCACACCACAAGCAACACCCCCTGCTTCTCACGTTTCACTCTATTTCTCCACAACGGGCAAATCCTCATTGAAATGCTCCATTTGTCGGGGTAATCCCACCGAAGATCATCCCAACACCTAATTCATCAGGACAACCAATTTTTCGGCATTTTTCCGTATGACGGAGTCTACCAAAACCTCTTAAATTTATACATCATTTTCTTATAAGCCATAACCTAAGCATTGAGGTATGTAAGACATATTTTGTCTGTAAAAAGTAATTCGAGCGAAAGAACAGAAAAATAGATTGCGAAACAAAAGTAGAAATAAGAATATAATGAAGTTAAAGAAAATGTTATATGTTAAATAAATATTTAATGTTAAATTTTAAATTACATACATAAAGGGACCATTCGTTGTCATACCCACTGTAGTTGGATAGCTCATTTTATATATTCTTATTAGAATTTACTACAGAAAAACAACTTATCCTGTTATAAATTAATGTTCGAGCATACATAAAATCTGATGTAGTTGTTGTTGTTGTACAGCAGTCCCTCAATCTTACTCCAGTCATAAAATCTGCGAGCGTAGCAGCAGTGGACAAGTTTGAGAGATGGCTGTATGATACGTAGAAAAGGTTCGACAGAGAGCTAATAGTTTGCTTATTTGTTCGCGCTCTGCATATGTTTTGTTTTGATTTAACTAATTAGGATTGCCATCATTTGCGCCAAAATGTAGCGCGCTTCCCAAAATATGTACTATGTTCAATTTGTTTTTATATTTGGTTGCTAGGAAAGTAAGCCAATGTTAGGAAATCTGCATATCAGAAAGCGAGAAGGCCTTCGACGCTACGTAGTAATACTACAAATACATAGTTTTTTTTGATTCCCTGATGTGACTTATTTGCCTATAACCCTATTTACTTATATACATATATAAGATTTTTTTTGGATTTCTTTAGCTTTATGATTACAACTATATGTATGTACATATGCATGCACATACATATGTACATAAGTCCGAAATATCTAATGAAGTTTTTTTTTCTTTTTGTTGTTTCCATTCAATTTAAAATTGGACTAACTACTTAGTACATATTTATGTTTGCATACGTATTTACACATTTACGCACCTATACATATACATATATTTACTTACATACATATGTGCATATCAATAATTTCATACATACGATAAGTTTGTCATTTAGTCAAAGATATGAAATTGTAGTTTTGGGGGACTGACGAAAGTTCTACCGCAGTTTATTTTGAAGTTATGAAAAATATCAAAGTTTATAAAAATTGTATCTATTCTACAGCTTAGGTAAAGTAGACTAAGAAAAACCAATTGTGATGGATTGATTTGATTGTAAATTATAATGAAAATAATGATGAACTAGTTTGGTTTTTATTTGGTTTGAGCCATGGGAAAATAGTGAAGTGGTAATGTATTTTGGGGCCTTGATAATAGCAAAAAGGCCAATGGTAGGGCGGGTATAGAGGCAGCCACCAACCTAATGAAATGAGCTGCCTGGCATATAAAAGGGTAAGTGTGAAGGTTCGTATTGCTGAAGTGTGGCAAGCAAGTGTACTTGTGTACGATGGTTAGTTTTTTTGTTCATTTTTTTTACTTTCTTTATTCTGAAGTTCCAGTGTGCAAAATATAAATTTATCCTGTGTGATCATTGATTGAGAAGGGTAGCGCTGTGTGATGATCGTGTTATCGAACCACGAAGCTGAAGCTCCGGGCCTAGAAGCCAGTGCACACGCCGCGATCATGGCACCCTTCCACAAGCTCTGTCCCTTTTTCGCCCGTGAATGCAACATTTTGTTGCACTTAGTCAATGGATATCATAACATTTTATCAACCGTTCAAAAGTTATTTGCAGTTAAAGTTCACAATTTTCTGTCATTTTCATGTGGTTGTTGTAATGGCACATTAGGCTGAGCCCAAAAAGTGGAAAACGTGGCACGCGGAAAGACATCACCGTGGCGGTAGCCACGGCTATGGCACACACCCGGAGTTGGAATGGCGTAGCCCAGGATTATTTTTTGGAGCGCGGCAGAAGGCCGCCAATGCGGAAAGGAGTTCTGCACATAAATACCATGGATCACGCCCCGAATTGGGGATCTGACCTAAGTCAAATTTTCGCCTGCGGCACTACTTCGGCGAATCTCAAACCCAAGTGCCTCAATGACGTTAATTCGCATGTCCAAAGCTGTCCTGTATTTTTCAAATTTCATTGTAACTGATTATATTGTAAAAATATACCATTTCAAATTTTGATTTGGGATTTATTTCATTTTTTTGGGACTTATTTCATTTGGGAGTTATTTCATTTTTTTGGGACTTTTTTCGTTTGGGAGTTATTTCATTTTTTTGGGGACTTGTGGTTTCATTGCGAAATAACTGCCAAATATTGGGAGTTATTTCATTTCCTTCTTTGGGAGTTATTTCATTTATTAAAGGTGGGAATTATTTCATTTTTATTGGGACTTATTTCATTGGGAGTTATTTCATGGGAGTTATTTCATTTGGCATGGGGCAAGCACCATGGTTAAAGTCGGCAGATTGATTGAACCCTACCAGCAATTATACTTTGCGCACGGACTCCAGCTAGCAGTCATAGATGTTTTATATAAAGTAGATTCAACTAAGGGTAAGAAAAGGTTAAATATAATTCTAGATGCATAGTTTTGTAGAGAGTTAACTTTGAGAATACGCTGAGGCTGCAGATAGTCAAACAGAATCAGAGAGTGAGGACGAAAGTGGTCTAGTTATTTGCGATAGTACTGATCGCGCTATGAAATATACATACAGAAAAATATAATTCTAATTGTGTTATAAACAAAGTAAGAAATATTTCTCGTGCTTTTTCGGAAATCGCCTACCAAAAATGACATTCTACAAAAATGTTAAAAGGGCCACTATTGATCTTAAAATGAATTCCTTTCTGGATCATGAGTATGATGCTATTAAAGAAATTACTCGTGTTCTTCACCCAGTAAAAATAACTATTGAAGCTTTGTGTGCACGCAATATGGACTTATTCAAGTGCGATGTTGACATGAATTTTATGTTAGAAGAAATTCAAATTAAGAAGTCCGCTTTAAGCAAGAACTTGCATAAAAAACTCGTTGATAGAATAAAGCAACGGAGAACAATTCTCTCCGATGTTTACTCCGTTTTAATTAATCCGAGAAATATGTATACATATATGGAAACGAATAAGAATTAAGAAAAGTTTTGGTAAAAGAAATTGATATTTCTTGTAATGGGGGCAACGAAGGCTATTTATTACCTTCAGAAAGCATTTCACTTTTTGTCAACAGTTCAACTCACAAGTGTTGAGGCAGAACGATGTTTTTCGAATGCTATGTTTACCAGTAGTACAAACAACTTATGTGTCAAGTTCCTGAATAGTAACTTTGAGTTACAAATTTAATGTTACCTTTCGTTCGTTATAAAAATGACTGCCTTAATAAATACATACAAACTTATATGAATTACTATAATTTAGCCTACTTTGTTACATAAATAGATATGGGGTGCCATTTTTAGCAAAAAAAAATTCGGGACGACCCCGGGATTTGAAAACTCTTAGCGATAACTTAGATATATCCTGGTTTGTATTTTTTAAATACTCGTTGTAGCACTTATATAAAGTTGAAACATTACGAAAGTACTGTGGAAGATATAACTTAGTGCTTTTGTTCCCGCAATAGTGAGATGGAACTGCTGGTAGATGTTCAATGAACAACTTCAAAAGAGCCACCTTTGTTTCGTCAGACTTATTTTGGGTAGGAGGTCTTTTTCTGCTAAGATGGCAAGTATTTATGGAGCTTTGTTTGATTCTTATGTATCGAGCCCTAACCGCAATTTTGGTGTAACCAACAACATTTTCAAAATCCCTATTTTCATAGATATCGATAATTCTGTTTGTTTTAAACCATCTCACAAAATATAACAACTGTAGCAAGTACCGTTACGAAAATAAAACAAAGGCAATTATAATGTAAGTAACATTTTCCATTGAAATTTTTTGTATTTATAAACTAAAAACCTTCTCTTGTAAAATTTTATTTTTGTTGGTTACACCGAAATTGTGGTTGGGGCTCGATATACTAACGTCTTTTCGGAAATATTTAGTGTTTTCAGTAAAAACTGCTGACAAACTTTAAACCGCTTATTGTTATATGTGATGAAATATGCATAGCTCCTTTGTTTTTTAAAGCTATCAGAAGCTCTCCTTTGAACGCATTTCCAAGCCCAAAAAATGTTCATTAAGTGCCAACCGATCTTGCTCACTAAACTTTTCACAACACTTGTTTCCACATTTTTTGCCTAGGTAGGGATTTGTCTTAACTTCATTGGGCCTTAGTTTTTTACCTAGAAGTCGTTTAGTAAGCTTTTTTTCTTTTTACAGCCTCTTGTTCCTACGTAAATCTTGTTTTCTAATTCAACAGAAGATGTATTATCAGATTCAATATCGCTATATGGCACCAGTGAGTTATTCTGGATCATTACATGGTATAAAAATAGCTAAAATTTCGTTATTATATTCTACTTTAAGTAGATATAAAATAGTTATTTACCTTATTTTGCAAAACATCGATATTAAAGTAATAAAACATATAGTTAAATTTTGGTTAGGCTTTTTTTGACCAATGTATTTTAAATGCAAAATAAAAACTTTATTCCATCTTTCTACTCGACGTTTCGCTAGTCTCTCTAGCTTCTTCAGGGGGACATCTGTTTATTTAAGAAAACAACATCCGAGCACCCTAATAAAAAGTCTAACTGAACAAAAAGTAATTGAAATAAACAGCCAACAAAGTAAAACAACCCGAGAAGAGACAGAAACAAAACAATACTTCAGGGTAACATACATACATACCGAAACTCACAGAAAACTTTGGCAAATCTCTCACCAACAACAAGCAGAAAATATCACTCGCCTACAAATAAAACCAAACATTATCGACGATATTCAGAAAAACAAAAAGCCCTTTTGAAAAACCACAGCAAAGCAATGTAGTCTACGAAACATAATGCAAAGGCAATGAAAACGAAGAAAGGCAAAGGCAACAAAATTAACATAGGTCAAACGAAGCGCGCTTTACGTACAAGTTCGGCTTGCCTAGGGACACGAACTTCGATACGATACGATACCATATCGATACTTTTGCCCTTCGATACCGATATTTTGTACTCGATGCATTCATAACGATACTTTTCGGTATCGAGTATCTAGAACCCGGTATCGTATCGAATTTTCGAAATAAATGTGGAACTAATAGAGCAAAAATGCCGCTCTGCTGGTTGTCTCAGAACCAAATATTTACAGTCAATTTTGTTTGGAGTATGCAGTTTTTTAAACTGCCTAGTACACAATGGTGTTAGTCTTAAGGCCGTAATACATTTTGCAATTTTTTTTGGGATTGTGCATTTTCTTTCTTACAAAACCGCTAGAAATCAGAAAATTGTATCACGGAATTTTGCATATATTTTAAAAATATAGTTTACATTTTTCGTATTTAATTTCGGCCTATGCATATATTTGACAAAATTATGGGAAATAATTTCACGGAGCCGCCTAATACAAAAAACTATATGTGCCTAGTGTTTTAAGATTGCAAACTGAAACTTATTGTACATATTCATTTGTATAACCTTATGAATAAGGTTATGATGAATCATAAATAAAAATTACAAGTTATAAATAAATATTTATGTACATATAAATAATTATTTTCATGGTTAGGATATCGTTAATGCGAGATAGAGCCCCAACTTCCAATTGGAAATTAAGATGCCAATGTTAAGGTACAACTTCTCCATTGGGTTATTGAACTGCTTGTTTGTCATGTAAATAAAGCATCGATATTTTGACTATCGAGTCTTTTTGTTTCGATACTATCGGATACCCGATACATTTACAGCGATACTTTAAATGAGTACAGAATCGATACTTTGCACTCGGTATCGTGTCCCTAGGCTTGCCGAGCATACAGCTGATATAAGGAAAAAGAAGCAAAGCACAGCATTATCACAGCGCACAACAGAAAATGGTCATACAGCTTATTTAGCGAATATACGAATAATTGACATAAACAAACAAGGAAAAACCAGACTAACATTGGAAAGCTTAAGAATTTTACAAAATAGAGACAAAACAATAAGCAAAAAGGAAGATACCGATGACGTCGCCGCTGTCTACACTTCATGCCTATAGACAAATTTATTAGTTTTGGTATGACAATGATACCACACAAGAATGGTACAAATAATATTATTTTAGGATAATTTAATTTTAGTTTAATGTAACATAAGTACATATGTAAGTGTCATAAATGTTATGTGTTGATTTGTGATTTGTGATATTTATCATGTATTTACTCCTGCAAACATCGGCTACCGAAACTAGAAATACATCCAAAAAAATTTCAAACTTACTAATCTATATATTAATAGGCTAACATTTTTTCCATACAATCAATTGCCAGAGTGTATCTCATAAAACAATGCATAACTCCAATTATTATATATTTTGATATGTTTTCATGGGGCAGGAGCTTTGCATAGGCATATTATATTTAACAAAAAATGCTTCATTAATTTGTAATAATTCATCAAAGTTTTCACCAAAACCCAAAGCTGCTAACTACAGTATTTGACTTTTTTGTTGTACATACAGCAGTGGCGCAGGTGGTGAGCGTGCCGGCTATGATGCGTGCGTTCGTATGTTCAAGAACGTGTAAGAGGGCAGATAAAATTTTTTTTTTTTTTACTAAATTGAATTTGCCTTAAAATATACGAAAACTTTTTATTATATTTTTTTTTTTTAATTTATTATATTTGTAATCCAATAGTTTTCTGTTTATTATGTTTATGACATCTATCTTGAAGTGAAAAACTCAAATTTTTTGAATAAAATCTAAAAAATTATTCCAATTTATCAATATTTATAAATTTATATTTTTTAAGAAATCTATCATATTTAATATGGAAAAAGTAAAAACGCAGTTTGTAGTTCTTCAATTTTATATTCACGAAATAGTTTGAAATTGCGTTAATTTTCCTAAAGACATCAACTATTTTCTTCCTCAAAATTTTTATTTGTAAAAGAGTCGACAATAAACCCAATACTTCAATATTTTTCTGTTTCTGACATCCATCTGCGAGTGAAAAAACCAAATTTTTTTTAAAAAAAAGCTAAAAAATTATTTCAATTTATCAATATATATTTTTTAAGAAATATATCATATTTAATATATAAAAAGTAAAAACGCAGTTTGTAGTTCTTCAATTTTATATTCACGAAATAGTTTGAAATTGCGTTAATTTTCCTAAAGACATCAACTATTTTCTTCCTAAAACTTTTCATTTGTAAAAGAGTCGACATATAACCCAATATTTCAATATTTTTCTGTTTATGACATCTTTTTTCGAGTGAAAAAACCAAATAGTTTGAAAAAAAAAGCTAAAAAATTATTTCAATTTATCAGTATATATTTTTTAAGAAATCTATCATATTTAATATATAAAAAGTAAAAACGCAGTTTGTAGTTCTTCAATTTTATATTCACGAAATAGTTTGAAATTGCGTTAATTTTCCTAAAGACATCAACTATTTTCTTCATAAAAATTTTTATTTGTAAAAGAGTCGACATATACCCCAATATTAAATTGGGCCAGTTAGGTTATGTGTTTTCAATATTTCCGAGTTGAATTTGACGAAAAAAACCAGAAAACCATCATATGTCTAAGTTGTAATATTCTCCCGCTATACGGACTTCAAAAAATATACAACTAAAAGAAAAATTGAGAAAACTGTCTGTATACCAAAAAAAAAACACAATTTGGAAACCGGCAAATGTTAAGAAGTTAACGGAATCTCAAAATGAACTTTTATTCGTTTCAATCCATATGGCCAGTTTTGTTCGATATGGCATCATTCTATGTGACCATTATCTATATATTAATAGGCTAACATTTTTTCCATACAATCAATTGCCAGAGTGTATCTCATAAAACAATGCATAACTCCAATTATTATATATTTTGATATGTTTTCATGGGGCAGGAGCTTTGCATAGGCATATTATATTTAACAAAAAATGCTTCATTAATTTGTAATAATTCATCAAAGTTTTCACCAAAACCCAAAGCTGCTAACTACAGTATTTGACTTTTTTGTTGTACATACAGCAGTGGCGCAGGTGGTGAGCGTGCCGGCTATGATGCGTGCGTTCGTATGTTCAAGAACGTGTAAGAGGGCAGATAAAATTTTTTTTTTTTTTTACTAAATTGAATTTGCCTTAAAATATACGAAAACTTTTTATTATATTTTTTTTTTTTAATTTATTATATTTGTAATCCAATAGTTTTCTGTTTATTATGTTTATGACATCTATCTTGAAGTGAAAAACTCAAATTTTTTGAATAAAATCTAAAAAATTATTCCAATTTATCAATATTTATAAATTTATATTTTTTAAGAAATCTATCATATTTAATATGGAAAAAGTAAAAACGCAGTTTGTAGTTCTTCAATTTTATATTCACGAAATAGTTTGAAATTGCGTTAATTTTCCTAAAGACATCAACTATTTTCTTCCTCAAAATTTTTATTTGTAAAAGAGTCGACAATAAACCCAATACTTCAATATTTTTCTGTTTCTGACATCCATCTGCGAGTGAAAAAACCAAATTTTTTGTAAAAAAAAGCTAAAAAATTATTTCAATTTATCAATATATATTTTTTAAGAAATATATCATATTTAATATATAAAAAGTAAAAACGCAGTTTGTAGTTCTTCAATTTTATATTCACGAAATAGTTTGAAATTGCGTTAATTTTCCTAAAGACATCAACTATTTTCTTCCTAAAACTTTTCATTTGTAAAAGAGTCGACATATAACCCAATATTTCAATATTTTTCTGTTTATGACATCTTTTTTCGAGTGAAAAAACCAAATAGTTTGAAAAAAAAAGCTAAAAAATTATTTCAATTTATCAGTATATATTTTTTAAGAAATCTATCATATTTAATATATAAAAAGTAAAAACGCAGTTTGTAGTTCTTCAATTTTATATTCACGAAATAGTTTGAAATTGCGTTAATTTTCCTAAAGACATCAACTATTTTCTTCATAAAAATTTTTATTTGTAAAAGAGTCGACATATACCCCAATATTAAATTGGGCCAGTTAGGTTATGTGTTTTCAATATTTCCGAGTTGAATTTGACGAAAAAAACCAGAAAACCATCATATGTCTAAGTTGTAATATTCTCCCGCTATACGGACTTCAAAAAATATACAACTAAAAGAAAAATTGAGAAAACTGTCTGTATACCAAAAAAAAAACACAATTTGGAAACCGGCAAATGTTAAGAAGTTAACGGAATCTCAAAATGAACTTTTATTCGTTTCAATCCATATGGCCAGTTTTGTTCGATATGGCATCATTCTATGTGACCATTATCTATATATTAATAGGCTAACATTTTTTCCATACAATCAATTGCCAGAGTGTATCTCATAAAACAATGCATAACTCCAATTATTATATATTTTGATATGTTTTCATGGGGCAGGAGCTTTGCATAGGCATATTATATTTAACAAAAAATGCTTCATTAATTTGTAATAATTCATCAAAGTTTTCACCAAAACCCAAAGCTGCTAACTACAGTATTTGACTTTTTTGTTGTACATACAGCAGTGGCGCAGGTGGTGAGCGTGCCGGCTATGATGCGTGCGTTCGTATGTTCAAGAACGTGTAAGAGGGCAGATAAAATTTTTTTTTTTTTTTACTAAATTGAATTTGCCTTAAAATATACGAAAACTTTTTATTATATTTTTTTTTTTTAATTTATTATATTTGTAATCCAATAGTTTTCTGTTTATTATGTTTATGACATCTATCTTGAAGTGAAAAACTCAAATTTTTTGAATAAAATCTAAAAAATTATTCCAATTTATCAATATTTATAAATTTATATTTTTTAAGAAATCTATCATATTTAATATGGAAAAAGTAAAAACGCAGTTTGTAGTTCTTCAATTTTATATTCACGAAATAGTTTGAAATTGCGTTAATTTTCCTAAAGACATCAACTATTTTCTTCCTCAAAATTTTTATTTGTAAAAGAGTCGACAATAAACCCAATACTTCAATATTTTTCTGTTTCTGACATCCATCTGCGAGTGAAAAAACCAAATTTTTTGTAAAAAAAAGCTAAAAAATTATTTCAATTTATCAATATATATTTTTTAAGAAATATATCATATTTAATATATAAAAAGTAAAAACGCAGTTTGTAGTTCTTCAATTTTATATTCACGAAATAGTTTGAAATTGCGTTAATTTTCCTAAAGACATCAACTATTTTCTTCCTAAAACTTTTCATTTGTAAAAGAGTCGACATATAACAAAATATTTCAATATTTTTCTGTTTATGACATCTTTTTTCGAGTGAAAAAACCAAATAGTTTGAAAAAAAAAGCTAAAAAATTATTTCAATTTATCAGTATATATTTTTTAAGAAATCTATCATATTTAATATATAAAAAGTAAAAACGCAGTTTGTAGTTCTTCAATTTTATATTCACGAAATAGTTTGAAATTGCGTTAATTTTCCTAAAGACATCAACTATTTTCTTCATAAAAATTTTTATTTGTAAAAGAGTCGACATATACCCCAATATTAAATTGGGCCAGTTAGGTTATGTGTTTTCAATATTTCCGAGTTGAATTTGACGAAAAAAACCAGAAAACCATCATATGTCTAAGTTGTAATATTCTCCCGCTATACGGACTTCAAAAAATATACAACTAAAAGAAAAATTGAGAAAACTGTCTGTATACCAAAAAAAAACACAATTTGGAAACCGGCAAATGTTAAGAAGTTAACGGAATCTCAAAATGAACTTTTATTCGTTTCAATCCATATGGCCAGTTTTGTTCGATATGGCATCATTCTATGTGACCATTATATATATTATAAGTCTAACTATGTTGTTGGTATATGCCCATGAAATTTAATTTTGTTTATTGAAATATTGACGGCATATGAAAGGAGTGGTGGGTCTGATGGTGGACTTTCAAACATTACTAAGTACCGGTTTTGCCATCTCCTATTAATGATTACTGGTCTTTAATGGACGGATTTTTTTTGGTTAGTTGTCAAATTACCCGGCTTTAGAGTAAACCAGCTTTTATGAAAGCGACTCTCAATAACTCAACTATAAATAATTATTTTCAGCAATAAAAATGTCTCCAATATTTATGCCTCTAGGCATTAGGTACTGGAGAAAAATGCGAACAGAGGATTTAATAAGTTAAACTAATTTAAGGTGGTCGAATTTCGACCACGGGATATACTAGTCTATATATTAATAGGCTAACATTTTTTCCATACAATCAATTGCCAGAGTGTATCTCATAAAATAATGCATAACTCCAATTATTATATATTTTGATATGTTTTCATGGGGCAGGAGCTTTGCATAGGCATATTATATTTAACAAAAAATGCTTCATTAATTTGTAATAATTCATCAAAGTTTTCACCAAAACCCAAAGCTGCTAACTACAGTATTTGACTTTTTTGTTGTACATACAGCAGTGGCGCAGGTGGTGAGCGTGCCGGCTATGATGCGTGCGTTCGTATGTTCAAGAACGTGTAAGAGGGCAGATAAAATTTTTTTTTTTTTTTACTAAATTGAATTTGCCTTAAAATATACGAAAACTTTTTATTATATTTTTTTTTTTTAATTTATTATATTTGTAATCCAATAGTTTTCTGTTTATTATGTTTATGACATCTATCTTGAAGTGAAAAACTCAAATTTTTTGAATAAAATCTAAAAAATTATTCCAATTTATCAATATTTATAAATTTATATTTTTTAAGAAATCTATCATATTTAATATGGAAAAAGTAAAAACGCAGTTTGTAGTTCTTCAATTTTATATTCACGAAATAGTTTGAAATTGCGTTAATTTTCCTAAAGACATCAACTATTTTCTTCCTCAAAATTTTTATTTGTAAAAGAGTCGACAATAAACCCAATACTTCAATATTTTTCTGTTTCTGACATCCATCTGCG
Source organism: Sphenella marginata (assembly GCA_951509765.1). NCBI lineage: Eukaryota > Metazoa > Arthropoda > Insecta > Diptera > Tephritidae > Sphenella > Sphenella marginata. The sequence goes on along the minus strand of OX608080.1, from coordinate 75,838,961 downwards.
AGTGAAAAAACCAAATTTTTTGTAAAAAAAAGCTAAAAAATTATTTCAATTTATCAATATATATTTTTTAAGAAATATATCATATTTAATATATAAAAAGTAAAAACGCAGTTTGTAGTTCTTCAATTTTATATTCACGAAATAGTTTGAAATTGCGTTAATTTTCCTAAAGACATCAACTATTTTCTTCCTAAAACTTTTCATTTGTAAAAGAGTCGACATATAACAAAATATTTCAATATTTTTCTGTTTATGACATCTTTTTTCGAGTGAAAAAACCAAATAGTTTGAAAAAAAAGCTAAAAAATTATTTCAATTTATCAGTATATATTTTTTAAGAAATCTATCATATTTAATATATAAAAAGTAAAAACGCAGTTTGTAGTTCTTCAATTTTATATTCACGAAATAGTTTGAAATTGCGTTAATTTTCCTAAAGACATCAACTATTTTCTTCATAAAAATTTTTATTTGTAAAAGAGTCGACATATACCCCAATATTAAATTGGGCCAGTTAGGTTATGTGTTTTCAATATTTCCGAGTTGAATTTGACGAAAAAAACCAGAAAACCATCATATGTCTAAGTTGTAATATTCTCCCGCTATACGGACTTCAAAAAATATACAACTAAAAGAAAAATTGAGAAAACTGTCTGTATACCAAAAAAAAAACACAATTTGGAAACCGGCAAATGTTAAGAAGTTAACGGAATCTCAAAATGAACTTTTATTCGTTTCAATCCATATGGCCAGTTTTGTTCGATATGGCATCATTCTATGTGACCATTATATATATTATAAGTCTAACTATGTTGTTGGTATATGCCCATGAAATTTAATTTTGTTTATTGAAATATTGACGGCATATGAAAGGAGTGGTGGGTCTGATGGTGGACTTTCAAACATTACTAAGTACCGGTTTTGCCATCTCCTATTAATGATTACTGGTCTTTAATGGACGGATTTTTTTTGGTTAGTTGTCAAATTACCCGGCTTTAGAGTAAACCAGCTTTTATGAAAGCGACTCTCACTAACTCAACTATAAATAATTATTTTCAGCAATAAAAATGTCTCCAATATTTATGCCTCTAGGCATTAGGTACTGGAGAAAAATGCGAACAGAGGATTTAATAAGTTAAACTAATTTAAGGTGGTCGAATTTCGACCACGGGATATACTAGTACCAATGAATGCGTTACATGCCATTTTGCATCTACCGCCCGCAAACATTACGGCGAAGAACATAGCGTTAACAACTGCCAACAGGCTATATGCCACGGGGCAGTTTGAGTGCAGATCATTTGGCCACAGTAGTATAGCGTCTTCCTTGACAAGACATGTAGACTACACGGTCCCTTGCCTGCGCTTCGACGAGGTTCTGGAAGGCACTATAGAGGCGGAGGGCTGGAGGAGAGCTGCAGAAATGACGGAAAACGAAATAGCTGTAGAAAGTCTAGCGCCCGGAGAGCGGGTGAACTTTTACGTCGACAGTCAGGCGGCTATCAAGGCCATTACCTCAAATAGTAGCGCTTCCTTGAGCCTACTAGAAAGCAAAAGAAGTCTTGATAAACTTAGTATAGAACATAGAGTACACATCTTTTGGACCCCAGGTCACAAAGGTATAGAGGGAAACGAGAAAGCTGATGAGCTAGCAAAGAGTGGAGTGGCACTAGATGCGAGCAAAAGTATTGACGTACCCATTCCACTAAGGGAATTAAAGCGAAGATGCGATTTACACATGGTTAAACAAGCAGATAAGGCATGGAAAGAAGTGCAAGGCTGTAAATCTCCAAAATCCTGTGAAAATCGTACGACATGAAACTTGCAAAAACAATTGTATCCCTCAAAAGGGGTGACTGTAGACTGCTAATTGGTGTCCTTACAGGGCACTGCCTTCTGGCAGGCCATGCCCACAAGTTGGGTCTTGTTTCCGACAGCATGTGTAGGAAATGCAAAGCGGATACCGAAACTGTGGAGCATGTCATGTGCACATGCCCCGCTCTATCCAGACTGCGGCTTCAAACATTTGGAAAGGGGCAATTGCCCAACCTAGCTTCACTCATAGAAATAGGCCCAAGTAGGCTTCTGATTTTTGCGATGAAAACATTACTGTTCTGCAAAATAGACACTGAAGTGTGAAATGTATAACAAGAGGTCGTCAAAGTTTTTCTGGTAACACTGCGGACGCTATGCGTCTATGTGAAGCCACCTAACCTAATACCAATGAATCGAAAGTAAATAAGCTTTTGGTAAAATTTCGGTAACCCTCTTTCATAGCTACCAATTTATAAATAAAGTATGTATTGGGTATTTTTTAGGTATTTTCCAAGTATTCCACTTGATTTTTACTTTAATAATACCATAAAGTTATATACTTCTTAGGGTATTTTTCAAATACTTAATATTTACCACAATATTTGAAAATTTACACTACGTTCAAGCAGGCTATATAAAGAACGATCAAAATTTTTCATTCGGTTTTTAATCAAAAATAGTTGTTCTGTGGAAAAGCGGAATGGAAAAGCTGGAGGAAAGGGCAAACGAATGCGGGAAATGTCCTGGTAAGTAGTTTTGAAATATGTTTCAAATAAGATATGTAAGGCAATTTTTCGTGATGAAATCACATTTCCCAAAACGACGAAAAATCGGCCTTAAATATGAAAATTAAATTAAAATTTGATAACAAACTGTAATATTTCATACAATTTTTTTCTATAGATGCATTTTTACTCAGCAAGCAACGATCTGGGATCAAGTATCGGGACTAAAAATAAAATTTTTTTTTCAATATTTTATTTTGTTTGTTAATAAAAACTAGGGGTCTCCCCGTTCGGTCAAATTGGACGAAAATCTAAATTGGCAAATATATAAATACGGCAAGAAAAAACACGTGACCGAAATCACCTTACCCGATTCGTAGCGAGCATACAGTAAAAGAGAAAAAACTAATACTTGTGTGCGCACACACAGCATGTTATACCTAAGCGCTATAAGAACAATGTATAGAATATCTAGGTTTTTACCTAATATTTCTCACCTGTGAGATGGGAACAAAAAACGTATACGATTCTGCAAACCAGGCGTTCAATACGAACGTTTTGATATAGGTTTGACCGTAATACGTGTTGTTTTTCCCCTTCAAAAAGGGATAACAACGTGATTTTCCTTACCGTATTTATATATAGATTTGAATGTTTATTATAATTATTTGTAACTAACACTAACAATAAATTTTTACTAAAATTGGTAATTTACCGAGTATTTACCAGAAAATCACGAAGTAACTATTCAGGAGAATACCACGAAGCTACAGGTATTCAAGGATATATTTACAAGTAAATTAGTTATCTGTAAAATAAAAACAAACTACCAGTAACTTTACCGATATTTGGACGTATATTACAAGTAACTATCAAGAAAAATACCAGTATATAGTCATGGAAACTACCCAAAATTTATCTTTTAAATTATAAGCATTATTCTGGTATAGTACCTGGAAAATATCAAAGAAATTTCTTCTATGATCCAGTTTTATTATTTGCTATTGTACTTGATTAATTCAGATGTATATACACGAAGTATATAGGGTAATTCAATCCCGAGGCCAATGCTGTTTAACTGAAACTTATCTGGGAAACTATCTGGTAAATGCGGAGTTATTACCACTAGAGTGTTTCAAACTTACTAATGCCAATGAATCGAAAGTAAATAAGCTTTTGGTAAAACTTCGGTATCCCTCTTTCATAGCTACCAATGTATAAATAAAGTATGTATTGGGTATTTTTTAGGTATTTTCCAGGTATTCCACTTGATTTTTACTTGAATAATACCATAAGTTCCCAATAAGTAAAGTTTTGGTATAAATCCAAAATAAATACGAAATTCCAAGTTACATACTTCTTCCTGTATTTTTCAAATAATTTACAAGTGAAATACTTAATATTTACCACAATATTTGAAAATTTACACTACGTTCAAGCAGGATATATACAGAACGATCAACTGATCTTTCAAAATTTTTTATTCGGTTTTTGTGGAAGAGCTGCAGGACAAGCTGCAGGAAGGGGCAAACAAATGCGGGAAATTGTAAGTAGCTTAGAATTTTTTCAAATTAGATATTTAAGGCAAATTTTCGTTATGGATACCCGTTTTGTGCTTTTTTAAGTTGTTTTTTTAATAAGGAAATTAGAAATGAAATCTCATTTTCCAAAACGATAAAATTCGGCTTTAAATATGAAAATTAAAATAAAATTTCATAACAATCTGTGATATTATATAACACTGTTTTCTATAGATGCATTTTCACTCTGCAAGCAACGATCTGCCGCCAAGCCATCAGTATTACAAAAAATGTTTTTTTTTTAATATTTTATTATGTTTGTTTATAAATATTTAAATGTTTGTGAAAACCCTTTTTCCTTTTATAAACTAACTAACATTGACAATAAATGTTTAGTAAAATATTAATAAATTCGTATTTAATTTAGAATATGGAAAAAGTAAGTAACATACAAGGAAAATATTGATACCTTCCGTGTAATTTACTGAGTATTTAACAGAAAATAAATAAGTAACTATTGAGGAGAATACTTCGCAGCTAAAGGTATTCAAGGATATAGAAAGGAAGGAAGTAAGTTACTAACACCAATTAAGTAAAATACCTGTATTTATTCAAACTACCTGTTGTTATCTGTGAAATGAAAATAAACGACCAGTAACTTTACCCCTATTTGGACGTTAATTACAGGTAACTATCAAGGAAAGTACCAGTATATATTCATGGAAAATTTATCTTTTAAATTATGAGCAGTATTCTGGTATAGTGATTGGAAATTATCAAAGAAATTGCTCCTATGCTCCAGTTTTATTATTTGCGATTGTACTTGAATAATTCACATGCAGATGAAGTATATAGGGTAATTCTATCCCGAGGCCAATGCTGTTTAACTGAAAACTTATCTGGTAAATACGGAGTTATTACCAGTAGTGTGTTTGCTGGGTACATATGTGTATACAAAAATGTGATGTAACATTAATTTTCATATTTGTTTCCCAGTCGGGACTTTTGTAGCCTGTCTAACAAAAAAATAACGTTACGTCAATTATACGAGTGGGTTTATAGCTAGCCCTAAAGTCATTCAGAAATTAAACAGCTGGAAATAATTTCTTGGACTTTGCTTCCACTTTTCGAACCTGACTTTTAGTTAACCTTAAAGTCATGCAGACACCAACCATTTGCTTTTTATTTGATCCCAAGTTATGCAGAAATCAAACAGTCTAAAATAATGTGTTTTACCTCTTTTCCAACCTGACTTTTAATTAACCGTAAAGTCAAGCAGTACTAAACCAGTTGGGAACAAAGATATTATGTTTTACCAAGCTAGTTTAGGCTAACTTCAAGCTAACTACAAAATCATGCAGAAATAAACCATTCGATAAAAAAGTGTAATATTTTTTATACATTTTTCTAGGCAGAATTTTTTCTAACCATAAAGTAATGCAGAAAACAAACAGCTTTAACTTTGCTTTATTTCATTTCAATGAAAAAAAAATATAAATAAATGCGTTACATTTCTAAATTTTTAATTCACGTCATAAAAATTGTTGAAAAGTAAAAAGTGCCATACAAAAAGCACGCGAAAAAAAATCGAAATAAATATTTAAAAGTATAAAAATAATAACAATCTAACAACAAAGCACAATAAAAACTAATAAAGATTGAAAAACAACTAAAAGGTAACTATATATCGTTTAACAAAAACCGAGAACAGCTCCAGCTACGAAAAATTTACGATGGTTTTTACTGTCACTTCGTTCTATTGAAGCAATTAACTAAGGTCTCAAGTGTTATAAAAAATGTCGAAAAACTCCTTATTGATATATGTAAATATTGACGGTCTGCCCTTGTTTAAAAGTTCAAAGAGCCAGCTGTGGCCAATTCTAGCTAAAATTGCTAATGTACCCGAAGTGTCAGTGTTTCCATTTAGCATTTATATTGGCACAAAAAAACCTTTTGATGTAAGCGAATTCTTGTCGGAACTTATTGGAGAATTACCCAGCAAAACCTGTCTACCCCATGCACGAATACACATAAAGAAAATGTGTTTACACTAACACATTCGCATTGCAAATGAACTAGAGTGAGTGGCTAAGCAATAGTAAAAGAGAGACCAAAGTTCACATGTACACATGGTTTTGGGGTAGGATTGTCAATTCGCCTTTAAGAAACTGATAGAAACTTTCATTGAGAGCTGGGGTAGGCCTGGCAGCTATATCACATGCTATATACCTTCTAGCCTTCTTGCAGGGTTAAAGACCTTAATTGAAACTGGAGTAGTTCTCGGAAATATGGTTGTTCCTCTCAGCGTGAGAGCAATAATTTGTAAAGCGCCCGCCAAATCGTTTACCTGTGGCGTTGTTAGTCATGTGTGTAGTCATGGTTGCACAAAATGCATCCAGGTGGGGAAAAAAATTAATAATTGTCTGACTTACTCAAAAGAATCAGGAGATCTTATTTCTGACAGTGACTTTAGTTGTCGTAAATATTTGAATCATCACCAAAAGTAATTTCATAAAAATAAGTCCCCATTCGAATTAATAAATTTGGCAATGATTTCTCAGGTGCCACTTGATCCAATGCAACTTTTAGACTTAGGTGTGATGAAAAAGATGTTGATACGATTACTTCATAATAAAACAAATTTTTATATCGCCAATGATGAAAGGAAAAAATTTCTGCGGAAATCCCAAATAGTGTTACATTTTTGCCAAATAAAAAAATTAAACATCGAAGCACAAGAATAAAATTTTTTCTGGTATATTGGTAGATAAAGAGGAGCTTAAATTTATCAGCGTAATTCGTCTTACACAATGCCTTAAAAAGATATAGTCGATAGATCGAAGATTATGTAAATATATAAATTCAAGTCGCAGTGTTTAATATGCATTTATTTAAACAATACTGCACCGATTTTGTTGAAATTTTATCAACGTGTAGAGATATGTGAAGGTTATATTTAGGCAAAAAAATGTTGATACCCGCCACCAGGTTTCGGAGATAACAACAATTTAACCCGAAAAATCGTCAAATATTTTTTAAAGGTAAGTTGGTTATTCAATAACATTAACACTTTCAGTCCGATCATTTTGAAATTTTATCAACATACCGATATATAAACGGAGAATGATTTGGAAAAAAATTGTCGATATCCGATAACCTATTTTGGTTATATTGATAAAAGGAAAACCCGGAAAATCGTTAAATATTTTGTCTATCTCAGGCACTTCTTTACCGATTATGTTAAAAGTTTAGCAGCATGTATATATTCATGTAAAGTATATTTAAGTAAACTCTTTTTGATACCCGAAACTCGGTTTTTGAGATATACTCAAAAATATGAAATCGGGTAAAAAAAATTTCTAAATACCTGCAATAGGGGTATCAAATAAAAAGAAATGAAGTGAGCTTTGTCGTACTATGGTTCTCATATCGATATTTCTACTTTTCCAGAAGTGTATTTCGATATTTGGACCCAGGTACCCACAATAATTGTATAAACAATAATAGCTGTATTCTGTAAGTCTGTCTCATCTCAAGTCATTAAAATTGAGATTTTTCATTAAAGACAATTTTTGTGACTTCCGCTGGTTTCGGTATTCTGTATTCAGGGTGGGGTTTCGGGGGTTCAAACAACCCCCCTACCCCGCCCCACGTAATTTCCGAAAATTAAAAGTTAAATGTCTGTACTAGAATAATTACTCTATTCACTTTTAAAACTTCTGTTAAGAAAATAGCATTAATAGAAATAATGAAAATACGAAAGAATAAAATTACATAAATAATATTTCACACGGAGAGAAATTATTGGTAGTCCCTAATCAATTATCAGAGCAAGTCCGAGAGGTCACAACTAAACTCCTGCAACGGTTCACTCATTTGGCGCTTTAAGAAATTCGCGCAAAACTATCAGACTTGCTCTGCATAAGATCAACTTAGCACCTCAACTACATAGCATGTTAACAATAGCAAGAGTGATTCGAACTCAAGTCTGTTGAAATTAAAATTAACTGCTTTTCGAGTTATGAAAATCGTAAAAATGAGTGTCTCTCGTTATTGTAGTCACGGTTGCCATAAGTTTAACCAAAAAAAAGACCACGAAGTTAAAAAAAATACCAAAAATTACAAAGCAGTACACAACGCAGTCGTATTGAATTATCAAAGAAAGTAACAATGAGATTGTACTTATACTTGTCAGGAGATAAAAGTTTAAAAGTAAAAGCCCGGTATGCTGTTAAAATGAAAATGCTGAAGAAATATTTTAAATTATTTCTTGACCATGAAATTGTCATGAATAGCCAAGAAATTTTGACGTTCCGTTCTGCATGTTGAATAAATCCAATTTGCCGCTTTTTATGTATACGAATTTCAATGTTATTTTATTATTGTTCAGGATTTGCCGAGTGTGGATACACCTTAACTCACAGCAAGATTGACTTGCACTCACCAATGTGCATAAACAACAACAAACTCTGACGGAGCGCCGCTCGCTAGCCATGTACACACCACTGCACACCCACACTGTAGGTACATGTGGACATAGGTATGCACATATGTATATCATGCGGGCGAACTCATCTCTTTTTATTATTTGCATATTTAGCTAATTGGTAGGTACATAAATGCCGATAGCTACATAACATCACGCCATCTGAACTAATATGAATATGTACATATATTTTGGGACAGTTACCCGTTACTTTCATTTTTCTTTACTTTGTCTTGTGCCTAAATTACACAATAAAATCATTGCATTTGAACAGCAGAACAGTTCGGTTGTAATTATTTCTTTTCCGTAGCGAACATTTTGGTGCCTCCTGCGAGGACTGAATTACAATTTATTATAGTGCAATGGCTGAATTGAAATTGCGCGCATCAGCAATTACAGCAATAAAAAGAATAAGGGATAAGGTTGACGCGTTGGAACCGAGTTCGTACGACCAGTGTCAACTGGAGCAGGAGTTGAGGACGCTGTCAGGCCACTTTACCCGGTTCACGGCTAATCATGACCAACTCGTAGGGTCGGCGGCAAACACGGAGGTAGCAGCACATGATGAGTTATGGGCAGAGGTCGAAGATATTTATAACGCTGCGTGCACTAAGCTAAACCGCGCACTTATGGGCATTAAATCTCTCGCCACAGCTACGCCGAAGTGGAACCGTGAAAATGATGTTAAGCTGGAGCGATTGGCCGTACCAAATTTCGACGGCACGTTTCAAAATTGGTTGGCATTCAAAGATGCCTTTGAAGTACTCGTGCACAATACCGATTATCCAGAAGCGTACAAGATAGGCAAACTCAGGCAAGCAGTCAGTGCCAGTGCGGTGCCCTTAGTTGGTAGTGTATATTCTGGAGGGTATGCAGAGTTGTGGCAAGCACTTATCGGACGATTCGACAATAAGAAACTACTGGCTGAAACGCATGTGTCCCGACTTATCAACATTAAGCCTGCAGTGGATGACTCATCTAAGGCCTTATTAGCGATTGTGGATGCGGTACACGAATCGATTCGAGCTCTACGTGTTATGGACCTGCCAGTATCTGAATGGGATGCTCTAGTTGTACCAGTAATCGGGTCAAAACTGCCAACAATCACCCAACGTGAGTGGAACATGGAATGCTCACCCACTGATATTCCGAAATTAGATGAACTACTATCGTTTTTGAGTCAGCGCGCTCATAGTTTCAGTACAGCACTCGTGACGTGGACCAACGGTGTCAACACCGGTCTTCGTGGTCACAGCAGTCAAGTCACACGTCGCAGCATCCGGGAAGCCAAGTGCGCTTGCTGTCAAGGGTCGCACCGTACAACAAAGTGTCCGCGGGTCCTCACCATGTACCATGCGGAACGTAACGAGGCAGTGAAATCAGCTGGGTTGTGCTTCAACTGCCTTAAGCCGGGGCACGGGGTAAAACAATGTCCTTCAGGCAGCTGTCGTCAGTGCGGTCACAAACATAACTCTCTATTGTGTCGGAAAGCGCAATCAGCAACCAGCGCAGCATCTTCAACTACGTCAGGGACATCTACAATTCCTCAACCGGCAGCTACACTCACGGATGCCAAAAGCCCGAACATTTGACTAGAGGCCTCCGAGGTCACCAATTTGGCTCATGTGAACCCGACAGTACTGTTGGCCACGGCCTTGGTATATGCTTATGGTGACCCAACAAATCAACGCTTAGCCAGAGTTCTGTGTGACCCGGGGTCGCAGGTCAGTTTTGTTACAAATAAGTTAGCTAACTCTTTATCTCTCCGCAGATGCAAATTTGATGTTCCTGTCCAAGGAATCGGCGCTCACTCCCTCACTCGTACGCGGGGAAGCGTTTCACTTGTTTTGAAGTCACTACATTCTAGTTTCGAGATTCAGATCGCTGCTCTTGTCATACCGTCAATCACTACGGCTATCCCATCAGTGGCTATTGACATGACACAGTGGCCGCACCTATCTAAATTGGAGTTAGCCGATGCTCATTTTGGAACACCTAGCAATGTCGACATCCTCATTGGTGCTGACGTCTGGGGCCAAGTCGTCGAAAGGGATTTGGAATGCGGCGGTATCTATGAGCCACACGCCCAACGAACACGCTTTGGATGGGTTGTTTTTGGCCCAGCATCGGGCACGCAGTCTGCAGAACCGCCAACACTCGCAGTTACCGCACAGCTTCGCGACGAGGATGTGCACTTGGAGGAGCTCATACGAAGCTTTTTCAAGTTAGAAGAGGTTCCATCTCAAAATTACACCGCCGATGATGAATGCGCACGAATCTTTTCATCAACTCATTCTCGCACAACTGATGGCCGCTATGTCGTGTCTATACCTTTTCGTACAGATGCGCCACGACTAGGAGAATCATTCACAAATGCGCTACGTCAGTTCCATCATCTTGAGCGACGACTCGCAGGGAATAGCGAGCTCAGCGAGAAGTATAGGGCGTTCATGCGCGAGTATGTCGAGCTGGGCCATATGGAGCGTGTTCAGCAGCGCGGCGATGAGGAATCGACCTACTACATCCCTCACCATGCAGTAGTGGAGAAGTTTCGCGTCGTGTTCAACGCATCGGCACGCACCACAACCGGCGTCTCATTAAACGACATTCAGTTGGTGGGGGCCACTATCCAAGATCCACTACTCAACATCATATTTCGTTTTCGACGTTTTTGAATAGCGTTGTCGGCCGACATTGAGAAGATGTACCGGCAGGTATTGATCAGACCGGAAGACAGAGACTTCCAGCCCATTATTTGGAGAGAATCACCAGCAGAAGCTATTTCAGTATATCGTTTAAGGACGGTTACGTACGGCATGGCTAGTAGTCCTTACAACGCGGTTCGCGCATTGCATCAATGCGCATACGATAATTTCAAAATAATAAGCGACAATCATCAGGCAGCAGTGGCACGGGATGCGATCCTATCGTCGTTTTACGTAGACGACTATCTCACTAGTTGCGACACAGAAGATCAGGCCGTCACTCTCGCGGCCAATGTGAGCACAATTGTGGCTGAGGGTCAATTTCGGTTACGCAAGTGGAACTCAAACAGTGGTGAGTTCCTATCATACTTCAAGAACAATAACAATTTTCTTTCAGAGCTAGTCATTGAGTCACCAACAGCCACGGTTCTTGGCCTGCGGTGGGACCCAACAACAGATGAACTTTTTTTCAAGGGGATCTTCAAACCCGGAAGCAGCTGCCTGACAAAACGGCGTGTCCTGAGTGAGGTCGCAAAGCTCTTTGATCCCACGGGTATGTTGGCGCCGGTGGTGGTTGCCGGAAAAATATTCATTCAGAAGCTGTGGGCTGCTGGGTTGTCTTGGGATGCCCCACTGCCAGACGATCTACACAGCACCTGGGCTGCGTTTTACAGCGATCTTGATAGTATAAATCACATACGCGTTCCACGTTGGTTGGGAATGACAGTGGGTGCATCAACTACCTTGCTAGGATTCTGCGACGCCAGTCCATCTGCCTATCCGGCTGTGATCTACTCCAAAACTACAAACGAAGATGGTCAATCAACTGTATCATTGGTAACGGCCCGAACCAAGGTAGCGCCACTCAAGGGTGCAACTATACCACGCCTCGAGCTATGTGCAGCTCACTTGCTCGCTGTTACACTTGAAAACGTTCGTATAGCATTGCGGTTAACAGACACCTCATACTATTTGTGGTCTGAATCTCAGATTGTGTTGTGTTGGCTAAGCAAACAGCCCACCACGCTCAAGCCGTACATATCTAACCGTGTACGCCAAATTCAAGAGCTAACATCACCAGAACGTTGGTACTATGTGAGATTAGCGCAGAACCCAGCTGATTGCGCTAGCAGAGGTATTCGATCATCGGAATTAGTCAGTCACCCCCTATGGTGGCATGGCCCGAAGTGGCTGCTAGATGAGCCACTGCCCAGTTTGCCTGAACGTACATTAACCGACGAGGAACGAAGCGTAGCGCAAAGTGAAATTCGAGTTGCGTCTCTGGTGACAACAACAATTTTGATGCCTGATCTTACCACACGTTTACTTGATGGAAAATCAATACCGCTAAATGAACGTTTTAGCTCGCTCCTCAAACTTCTACGAACTGTAGCAATACTACTCCGCTGGGCCCCTACACGCCGCCGTAACCGAGGGACTATCGTCAGCACCGCTGAAATGGACAATGCTCTGATGATATTGATTAGAAAGGAGCAAGAAACACACTTTGCGGCAGACATTGCTCAACTTCGAAAGGGATCGTGCATATCCATCTCTAGTAAACTGAAATCATTAAATCCTTACTTGGACCAAGATGGCACTTTGAGACTTGGAGGGCGACTTAGCAAAGCAGACTTCCCAGAAGATCGTCGATTTCCCATAATTCTGTCCAAGCACGGGGCCCTTGTTCACCTGATGATACGGCATCCCCCTGAGACCACACTTCACGGTGGTCCGCAGCTTGTTCTTCAAAATCTACGTACGCGCTATTGGATATTGAGGGGAAGACAAGCGGTCCGTGGCTACATCCAGAGCTGCGTTATTTGTCGACGACATCGAGGCGTAACCCTCTCTCAGCAGATGGCATCATTACCAACGCAAAGACTCAAAGCAGCACGGCCCTTCGTCTCCACAGGCTTCGACTATTGCGGCCCATTCTTGGTGCGTGTTGGCACAAAAAGGTCGCGAACCAAGGTAAAAACGTATCTATCAATATTTGTTTGTATGACCACCAAGGCCGTCCATATAGAAGTGGTGGATGACCTATCATCACAAGCGTTCTTGGATGCCTTCACCAGATTCATTAGCAGGCGCTGTCCATGCACAAACCTCTATAGTGACAACGGCACTGCATTCATTGGCGCCAATAGATTGATGCAAGAAGACTTAGCTGCATGGCAGAACGAATTCATCCAACAGTCATTGGCTAACATCGGAACAACATGGCACACCAAGGGGGGCTGTGGGAGGCAGCGGTCAAATCTGCCAAATATCACTTAGTGAGAGTCGTTGGAGCGCAGTCACTATGGTACAATCAACTTCAGACGTTGTCAACTCGCATTGAGGCATGCTTAAATTCTCGACCAATCACACCGTTGTATGATGATCCGAGCGATAAGTTAGCGTTGACACCTGGCGACTTTTTGATCGGTGAGTCCATAGTAGCAGTGCCTGAAGCCGATGTCGGTTCGATTCCACCCAACCGAATAAATCAGTGGCTCTTGGTGCGCCAACTTCATCAACACTTTTGGCAACGTTGGAGCGAGGAGTATTTGTCAACTTTGCACACTCGCAACAAGTGGCAGAAGCCATCGAGAGACGTGGGCGTTGGTGACATCATTCTTGTCAGGCATGAGAACTTGCCCCCCACTCACTGGCGGTTAGGGCGCATAACGGCAACTCACCCGGGCAACGATGGGCTCGTCCGCAATGTTACGCTCCAGACGGCGAAAGGCACAATTACCCGGGCAGTTCAAAAATTTTGCAGATTACTGGACGGCGAATATTTCGAGTCCAATGACTCGACCGGGCAGGATGTTCAGGATTTGCCGATTGTGGATACACCTTAACTCACAGCAAGATTGACTTGCACTCACCAATGTGCATAAACAACAACAAACTCTGACGGAGCGCCGCTCGCTAGCCATGTACACACCACTGCACACCCACACTGTAGGTACATGTGGACATAGGTATGCACATATATCATGCGGGCGAACTCATCTCTTTTATTATTTGCATATTTAGCTAATTGGTAGGTACATAAATGCCGATAGCTACATAACATCACGCCATCTGAACTAATATGAATACATATGTACATATATTTTGGGACAGTTTCCTGTTACTTTCATTTTTCTTTACTTTGTCTTGTGCCTCAATTACACAATAAAATCATTGCATTTGAACAGCAGAACAGTTCGGTTGTAATTATTTCTTTTCCGTAGCGAACAATTATATTCTTTGTTTTTATTTTTCCGAAACTTCAATTTTTCTCCAAGAAATAAAGCGACAACTATTTTCTTTTAGCAGCGTAATGCCCTAAAAAAGAAAAATATTTTCCAATCCCAAAGGAGGAACGACCAAGCACGTTCATTGATGCATTAAATAATTGTTCCGTGTCTTTTTTCCCTATGGTACATCGATGTATAAAAACTGCTGCAACGCTTCCAGTTTCCGTTGTTCCTTCCGTACGGTCTTTCTCTTCGCTTCGAAAGTTAAAAACTTATCTAAATAAGCTACCTCAACAAAAACCTAAAAAGTGGAGTAAAGAGATTAAACAAATATCAGGCGTATTCACTTTAATGTAAAAACGGTAAACAAACATTAAAACTATTGAGCTTGTATGGGAGGTGCCACGCCCCATTTTCCGATAACACCCACTTTTATGCGCCAGAGTGTTTTTGATATCCCTCAGCTCTATACCAATTTTCAGGACCCTGCTATTAATCCTTTCTGAGATATGATTTTTTATCTGCTAGAATGAGCTGATATCAGACTGTGCGACGTGCCCCAAATCAGTGCGCAATGTTCTACCTATCGAGCTAAGGCGTACTCATGAATTTTGGGCGAAAATTACACATAGGTATTCGCTGTGTATACGACTTTTGTTGTATTTTTGTTTATCCCAGTTAAGTTTTAAATCTAAACCGCAAAAAAAAAAATTGAGAATTTTTGTGGGTAATTGAAAGGTTTGGAATTTATTAACAAAAAGTTTTAAAAATTGTGTAAACCAATGAATGCTTTAAAATTTAGGCTAAAATTGTAGAAGAGAAAAATTTGGAAAAATATAAATATGTGTGTATTTACAGGTAATTCTTATTTACTGACACTTTGGCCAAACCCCCCCCCCCGAAATTTTTTTCTGGCTACGCGCCTGATGTGTGGAAAAAAAGATATGCATAAATCTGAAGTACAGCATTTGACAGCGCTGAAATAAATGGTGCAATAGCACAGGTAGTAAGTGTCTCGGGGTACAACGTGAGCGGTGCAGATTCGAACCCAGGATCGGGGACGGTTTATGATAATTTTTTTTTTATTAATTATTATTTTTTTTAAATATTTATAAATGACTAGCAGACCCGGCAGACCTTGTACTGCCTGACTAGTGACTTCCCTAGAAATAAATTCAATATTTCTGGTTTTCCCGTCTTTGGTATAAACAATTAAATTTTTTGGATGCCCGACTCAAAAAACGGATCTTTTTAACTCAATGAGTATGACAAAATATGCGCTGCTGAGCAGATGTAAAGCTAGTATTTATGTATTTAGTTCTATCCTATTCTATTTAGACTGTCTTTAGACATTGCTGTACACACATTAATACTCCAGATATGTATAAATTGCAATACAAACAAACAAAAATGAGGTGCATTCGCTAAGATTAATGAACATATGTACGTTAAAATTTCACTAAAGCCAATACATTCAGGGATATGAGGGGCCTAGTATCAAAGGCGGCAATCTCCACTTTTGGACAAAATTTAGTGTGACATATCACACTGTTCGTTTCCTTTTACTCTATACTAAAATGACAAATATGAAAAAAATAACGGTATTATCCCCATGTAAAAGAGAACAATAAATTAACCTGAGAATCAAACACGGCATTCTCCATCAACCGTTGAGAATCAAAGTCGGCAATCTCCAAATGTCACATCACATTATTCTTTTCCGTAATTTAGTATTCGTGTGATCGTTTATGAAGCTAAGTTGTTTGTGATTGTGAATTAAAATGGAATGTGAGACTACTCCTGTGGAAAACAGCAAAGCTGGGAAAAGGTTGCGCAATCCATCTACATGGCAGCGAAATGTGAAAAAACATAAAAGGTGCGTTAAACACTATAGAATACTTTGTTCTTGATGTAGAGAGGTATTATACTTTTACAAAAAACTGTACATATTTATTTTTCCTAGGTATTCCTCACCGAAGTTGCCACAATTTCCGACTTGTGGTCATAAAACTAAAGCATATCAATGCTGCTGTTTAACAATGAATGATATTAAACGTTTCTATGATGCGTTCTACGGTACGAAAGATAAGCTCCGGCAAGATGCGTTTATTTTGAAGTTCTGCAATGTTCAATTACCGAAACGTCGCCGTCCATCCAACTTGAGACACTCACCTAAGGAAGCTTCTGTGAAATGTTTTATTAGAAAGTGGGCGTCAAAAGAAAACGTTCCAGTGTGCCAAAAAGCATTTTTGAATGTGATAAATATCACGAAGCATCGTGTTACATACATCATGAAATCGTTTCTAAAAAAAGGCGAAGCTCCTTCGGAGAAGAGAGGAGGTGACAGAAAAAGTGTACAATACGAAGATAAACAATCTGCTGTTCAAAAGTTTATCAATACATTTAAAAGTATTGAATCTCATTATTGTCGATCTTCCTCATGTAGACGTTATCTTCCTTCGGAATTGTCTATCGAAAAAATGTGCAAAATGTACAACGATCAGTGTTCGCCTGTGAATAGCGTGAAACCGTCACACTTTCGAATGATTTGTAATACCAGGTACAACCTCAGTTTTACTTCTCCTCGTACTGACGTTTGCTACGTATGTATAGAATTCACGGAGAAGATTAAGAGATGTACAGATGAAGACAACGTGAAATAAAAAAGTTGAAAGTGCACATTGAAAGTAACATATCAAAACCACTTTCAAGCGATTGATGGTAATACTGTAAATATTACAGTATTTACTGTAAAATTGGCAGTAAAAACATGTGATTTTTGCATAATGATATGAGTCCACTTTAAAATTTACAGTAATTCATGTCAATATGATAGTATATTCGAAGAATGATAGGGGCTCACTTTCAAAATTTATATTACCCACTGTTGGACGAAAAATGACAGGGTTTACTATCAATTTGACGGCCGTTTACTGTAGATTTGTTTTTCAGTGAAGAAAAAAAAGCTTGTCGATGAAAAGAAAATTCATAAGCTGAGAGCAAGTGCATTTTTTGAGTTGCTCAAAGAAGCCAGAGCTGATTTGATAACATTATCTTTCGATTGTCAGAAAAATCTAGTCCTCCCTAAGGTTCCGGACCAAATTGCCTACTACTCCAGGCAATTGTATCTATACAATTTTACAATCGTTCAAAGAACATCCCAATCCAAACTAACTCCATAAAATGTGTTTTCTTATTATTGGACGGAAAACGAGTTTGGAAAAGGTTCCAATGAAATTGCTTCTGCTGTATTCGACAGACTCAATAATATCGATTTTGACCCAGCTATAACTACCGTCAGGCTGATGGCGGATGGTTGCAGTGGGCAAAACAAAAATACCACAATGATTGGAATGTGTTGCAAATGGCTTTCGGAAAAAGCGCCGCACCAAGTCCAGAATATCGAAGTAATTTTTCCCGTTGTAGGTCATTCTTTTTTGCCTGCTGATAGGGTATTCGGTACTATTGAAAAATATATTAAAAAGGTGGAAGTTATAACGCACCCAGAAAAGTATTTGGAGATATTTTCAAAAACTGCTACGGTTATCTACCTTGGGAGAGATTGCAGCGTGTATAACTGGAAGGAAACGATCGCAGGTGTCTTTTTCCTTCAAAAATACAAAGCGGTTTTTACTGAAGAGATACAAAACCTTAAAAGTCTCCATCAGCATTATAAGAAGGATCTGCTAAGCTTCAAAAGTGTCTTAAGGAAGGGACGGAACCTTCACTTGATTGCTCCTGACATCGTGGAAAGTGGTTTGCAACAGGTCAATTTACTTAAACTTAGCGACGTAAATAAACTGCTTACAAGACACTTTGGCGGCACTTGGAGATCGCTAGAAGAACTCAAACTTTATGCAGATGTTCTGTCTGATGAAATGTCTGGGCCATCGAAGCCAGCTGAGGAAGAAAGAGACTCTGGATTTCCCGAAGAAGCATATTGCGAATTTATCGAAGAACTTCCTTATATAGTAAATACTACAATATAATACTCTGTAACATGTTTTTAATTATATCATTCTCACTTTTTTACGAATATAATATGATATTTCAAACTTCCTCCTTTCACAATAATAACCTAATCTTATAAGTATTTTACTCAGCTGATGAGTTTTTCTTTGTAGCTGAGCAGTTTTAGATCCCGACGCTTAGAAAACCCTTGCCTTTCAACGAATCGGCAAACCAAACAATATCAAAACCGGCAATATCCAAGTATCAGAATCAAACACGGCATTCTCCATATCCTTTTCTTATTTTTATCCAAAACTGTTGAGAATATAGGTAGTGTTGCTACATAACCTTATGTAGTCTACCACTTTTTACACTATAACTAATTTTTGTTATAATATTAGCCATAATAAATGCGTACCATTCTTTTGCGCTTTACTCGAAATTGAAAACTGTGGAGATTGCCGCCTTTGATACTAGGCCCCTCATATAAAGAATTGAAATATTACTTAGCTTGTAGGCTTGGAACTGCGCACTTTTCAATAATTATATAATCATGACCGAAGGACACACATATCCAAAAATCATTAATTTAGACCAAATATGTTCAGAGTTATGAAGAGTTAAAATTTTATGTATCCTGGGGGAGTGGCACCGTCCACTTTTCCGTAAATTAATATAACCTAAATCGTACACAACAATCTTCTTAACCGATCTGGAAAGTTTAAAAGAGATCGACCATAAACTTTGGGCATTATTGAAGTACAACCAAACACAAAAAATGTGGGCGTGGCACTGGACACTTTTCCAAAATTGTGTAAATCTTGACCGAAGGACACACATATTCAAAAACCATTAATTTGGACCAAATATGTTCAGAGTTATGAAGAATTAAAATTTGATATAGCCTGGGTCGTGGTACCGCCCACTTTCCCAAAAATTAATATAGCCTATGATTTAACCCATGATCCCAAGAATATACTTTGAAAATTTCATAAAAATCGGGTACTTTGGACGCCATCTCGCCTAAAGCATGTGACTTTGTCAAATGGTGTGAAAAATGTATAGTAATTCATCAAATGAGAGCGGCTGGACCGATTTCTCCCATTTTCCGACTTTCTCAAAATTTCTTTCGTAAGGATCTAAGTGAAATTTTTTTTGAAATTGAGTTATATCCATATTTGTATAGCGAAATATGGTGTTTATTTGTTGGCAAAGAGATCCGAGTCATTTCGCACACTGTAGTGCCATATATTTCCCATACAATAAACGCCCTACCCCGATTTTACATAGAGTTTTCAAAAGGCAGTAAACTTTAAACTTGAATATCTCCGCATTCAGCTAGTAAATGTATCCATGTACTTATTTGTTTGTTACATCCCTACAGCATCAGATCTTGGTTTGTACATACACTTATCTCTTTACTCAAAACGGTTCACTTTTTGACTAAAGATTCTGACTCGATGATTGTTTCGGGTGATTTTAACCTACCTCATATATCGTGAAAAATAGTCGATGGAAATATTATTCCAAATCCATCCAGACCGGGCTACAATGACTTTTTAGATGGAATTTCCGATCTCTGCCTTAATCAAATAAACGCTACAGCAAACAAGTTTGGCAAAGTCTTAGATTTAGTTTTTGTCGATGATAAAAATAAATTTTCTGTAAGTCGTTGCGATCCGCTGGTCCGAAGACGTCTACCACCTTTCTTTGGAAATATCTCACGAAACCTTAAGTAATGGCCAATGTACACAAGGCTGCTCAAGTAGTAACTTTGATCTTAATTTCTCAAAAGCCAACTATAAGAAATTAAATAAAAATCTAAATTAAGTTGGCCTGAGCTGTGTGGCGATATCGATTCAAGCGTTTTACTTTTTAATCAAACTATTTACAACATATTTCAGAAGATTGTTCCTAAACGTAAAATAACATATGTATGATCATCCAACGCAAGCTTGGTTTACTAAAGAGCTTATGATGCTGAAAAATAGAAAAGAAGAAAATAGAAGAAGAAAAGAAATCGGGGTTAAACAAACACTACTTGTTGCAGGCGCGTATTCAGGGGGGGTTTCGGGGGTTCAAACCCCCTCCCCCTCTCCCCCCGAAATTTCCGAAAATTAAAAATTAAATATCTGTACTAGAATAATTACTCTATTCACTTCTAAAACTTCTGTTAAGAAAATAGCATTAATAGAAATAATGAAAATACGAAAGAATAAAATTACATAAATAATATTTCACACTGAGAGAAGTTATTGGTAGTCCCTAATCAATTATCAGAGCAAGTCTGAGAGGTCACAACTAAACTCCTGCAACGGTTAACTCATTTGGCGCTTTAAGAAATTCAGACTTGCTCTGCATAAGATCAACTTAGCACCTCAACTACATAGCATGTTAACAATAGCAAGAGTGATTCGAACTCAAGTCTGTTGAAATTCAAATTAACTGCTTTTCGAGTTATGAATGCAGCGGGCAAAAATCGTAAAAATGAGTGTCTCTCGTTATTGTAGTCACGGTTGCCATAAGTTTAACCAAAAAAATGACCACGAAGTTAAAACAAAGTTACCAAGAAAAGGCTGGAGAAATATTGTCAATTATATCTTGACCATGAAATTGTCATGAATAGCCAAGAAATTTTGATGTTCCGTTCTCAATGTTGAATAATTGCAACATTATATGCATTTCAAAGTTATTTTATTATATTCTTTGTTTTTTTTCCGAAACGTCAATTTTTCTCCATGAAATAAAGCGACAACTATTTATTTCTTGCCAAAGCCAGATTTGCGCAGTTCGCTTTTTTGTAAAAATTTTCCAGAATGTAGCAGTAGAAAACTAGAAGAGATTCTGACACAAGAAATTTTTCTGAAGCGTTTCATAAGTGTCATTTTATATAGAGTTTTTGGATTTCTTTTGAACAGCGTAAAGCCCTAAAAAAGAAAAATATTTTCCAATCCCAAAGGAGGAACGACCAAGCACATTCATTGATGCATTAAATAATTGTTCCGTCTTTTTTCCCTATGGTACATCGATATATAAAAAATGCTGCAAGTCTTCCAGTTTCCGTTGCTCCTTCCGTACAGTCTTTCTCTTCCCTTCGAAGGTTAACAACTTATCTAAGAAGTACAATGGGGCAGGAGAGGTTGGCTCTACTCAACATCCACTATACTTTAGAAGTAACTTCTGAACAAATTCTAAACAAAATTGCAAAACAAACAAGTGAAAGGATGGCTCAGGGGCTGGTCAAAAAGAATCAAACACTTTAGTAGAACAATTAGTATTTAATAGATATAGTTGGATGGATATTGAGTTACATGAATTATATTTGACAATGTATATATGTATATCAAATGTATTTAACTCGCACACACGCTGCGACTTGGTTGTTCGGGCTGTTTCAAATCAACTGCTGCTTGTCGGTTGCTTGTTGTTCGTCGGCGTCGATTCCGACACCGGGTTGCATTTTGTCAGGGTTCCCATCGGTTTGCTTACATTCGGCCTCTCCTGACATTTGGGAGCGCCCCGATCCGATACTGGAAAGTTTTGGTTCGATATCTTCTTCATCAGATTCATCATGTTCGTCTGGTGGTAAGTCACACCACACCCAGGCCGAGACCCTGGCAAGTCTTCGACTACGTATCGATCATTACCCAGAGACCGCGTAATTATGAACGGACCCTTGTAATGTGGTTCTAATTTTCGTGATTGGCCAGTACTAGCTGCTTCATTCTCGACGAGTACTAAATCGTCTACGTGATAGGTTGTTGGTTTGCGGTGTTTGCTATCATAACGCAATTTCGCCTTACGTCTCACGCTACTGACCTTAGCTGCTGCAGTACGTCGTATTTCTTCTAAATCGATCTCTTCCGTTTCGTGGGTATCATTTTGTAGAGTTGATAACATTTTATTTTGTAGGATGTCTCGAGGCGAGAAACCCAGTAGTAATTCTTGTGGCGTCTTTTTTTGTCGTTTTGTTTCGCATCGAATTTATTGACCATTGTATTTCTCGTAGTTTCTTATCCCAGTTTTTATCATTCGTTGTCGTTGGTAATAGCATTGATAAAAGCGTCCTATTTGTACGTTCTGCGTGCCCATTTGCCCTGGGGGTTCGCACAGCACTTTTGATATTTTTAATTTCGTTGTCTCTACAGTACTGCGCAAATTCCTTCGACGTGAATGCGGCACCTCAATCGGTTACGATGCGCCCAGGCATTCCTACATAGCTGCTGACTTCGTTCAAAACATCTAAAACGGGTTTGGTCTTAGTACTTTTAACTGCTCGTATAATGGTGAATTTTGTAAACGCGTCCACTATGACAAGTATGTGTTCGTTTCGGAGACTACTTTTTGGGAAAGGGCCTAAATTATCCAGATGGACTGTCTTGAATGGGATCGGTTCGATGTCTTCGAAGTGGTATTCACCTTCCTTTCGCCCTTCTCGATCTTTGTTATATGCGCACTCAACGCACGACTTTATGTACGATTTCACGTAGTTTCGCACTCTTGGGAACCAAAAATTGCTTGTCAACCGCTGTACTGTGTTGTCAACACCTAAATGTCCGGCGTTATCGTGACAACCATGCAAAAGCAACGCAAAGCTTTAGGTACTACCCATAACTTTTTACCATCACTTTTTCGGTATAACCTGCCATTCTCTATGATGTAATCGTCAAGCATCTTTCTGTTCTTCGCCTCCATCTGCTTGACAATCATTTTGATATTCTCGTCCTGCAACTGCATACTAAATAACCAGTCAGCCTGATCTAACCCTATTTTGAACACACATAAAGAAGCTTCATCCACCTCACGAGATCCTTCGGCAGGGGATCTACTGAGAGCGTCCACATGCTCCATACGTTTACCAGATCGGTGTTCGATTTTTATGTCATACTCCTGGACCTTGAGCCACCAGCGCGCAATGCGAGGTATGAGCTCTCTCTTTTTCATAGCGGTCGTTATGGCATTGCAGTCGGTTATCACGGTCACCTCTTTTCCAAATACATAGTATTTAAAGCGTTCGAGGGACTCCACCACCGCTAGAGTCTCCAACTCATAACTGTGAAACTTTCTTTCCGTTTCGGTTGTAGCTCTACTAAAGTAAACTACCGGCTTCCAGCCTTCGTCGTCATATTGCAATAATACGCCTGCTAGTCCGATGGAACTCGCATCGGTATGGATTTCATGTTGAGCTTCAACTCTATAGAATGTCATTACTGGCTTCGAAGCTAATGCCGACTTTAATTCATCGAAAGCGTCTTGTTGTTCTTCATAAGTGTCATTTTATATAGAGTTTTTGGATTTCTTTTGAACAGCGTAAAGCCCTAAAAAAGAAAAATATTTTCCAATCCCAAAGGAGGAACGACCAAGCACATTCATTGATGCATTAAATAATTGTTCCGTCTTTTTTCCCTATGGTACATCGATATATAAAAAATGCTGCAAGTCTTCCAGTTTCCGTTGCTCCTTCCGTACAGTCTTTCTCTTCCCTTCGAAGGTTAACAACTTATCTAAGAAGTACAATGGGGCAGGAGAGGTTGGCTCTACTCAACATCCACTATACTTTAGAAGTAACTTCTGAACAAATTCTAAACAAAATTGCAAAACAAACAAGTGAAAGGATGGCTCAGGGGCTGGTCAAAAAGAATCAAACACTTTAGTAGAACAATTAGTATTTAATAGATATAGTTGGATGGATATTGAGTTACATGAATTATATTTGACAATGTATATATGTATATCAAATGTATTTAACTCGCACACACGCTGCGACTTGGTTGTTCGGGCTGTTTCAAATCAACTGCTGCTTGTCGGTTGCTTGTTGTTCGTCGGCGTCGATTCCGACACCGGGTTGCATTTTGTCAGGGTTCCCATCGGTTTGCTTACATTCGGCCTCTCCTGACATTTGGGAGCGCCCCGATCCGATACTGGAAAGTTTTGGTTCGATATCTTCTTCATCAGATTCATCATGTTCGTCTGGTGGTAAGTCACACCACACCCAGGCCGAGACCCTGGCAAGTCTTCGACTACGTATCGATCATTACCCAGAGACCGCGTAATTATGAACGGACCCTTGTAATGTGGTTCTAATTTTCGTGATTGGCCAGTACTAGCTGCTTCATTCTCGACGAGTACTAAATCGTCTACGTGATAGGTTGTTGGTTTGCGGTGTTTGCTATCATAACGCAATTTCGCCTTACGTCTCACGCTACTGACCTTAGCTGCTGCAGTACGTCGTATTTCTTCTAAATCGATCTCTTCCGTTTCGTGGGTATCATTTTGTAGAGTTGATAACATTTTATTTTGTAGGATGTCTCGAGGCGAGAAACCCAGTAGTAATTCTTGTGGCGTCTTTTTTTGTCGTTTTGTTTCGCATCGAATTTATTGACCATTGTATTTCTCGTAGTTTCTTATCCCAGTTTTTATCATTCGTTGTCGTTGGTAATAGCATTGATAAAAGCGTCCTATTTGTACGTTCTGCGTGCCCATTTGCCCTGGGGGTTCGCACAGCACTTTTGATATTTTTAATTTCGTTGTCTCTACAGTACTGCGCAAATTCCTTCGACGTGAATGCGGCACCTCAATCGGTTACGATGCGCCCAGGCATTCCTACATAGCTGCTGACTTCGTTCAAAACATCTAAAACGGGTTTGGTCTTAGTACTTTTAACTGCTCGTATAATGGTGAATTTTGTAAACGCGTCCACTATGACAAGTATGTGTTCGTTTCGGAGACTACTTTTTGGGAAAGGGCCTAAATTATCCAGATGGACTGTCTTGAATGGGATCGGTTCGATGTCTTCGAAGTGGTATTCACCTTCCTTTCGCCCTTCTCGATCTTTGTTATATGCGCACTCAACGCACGACTTTATGTACGATTTCACGTAGTTTCGCACTCTTGGGAACCAAAAATTGCTTGTCAACCGCTGTACTGTGTTGTCAACACCTAAATGTCCGGCGTTATCGTGACAACCATGCAAAAGCAACGCAAAGCTTTAGGTACTACCCATAACTTTTTACCATCACTTTTTCGGTATAACCTGCCATTCTCTATGATGTAATCGTCAAGCATCTTTCTGTTCTTCGCCTCCATCTGCTTGACAATCATTTTGATATTCTCGTCCTGCAACTGCATACTAAATAACCAGTCAGCCTGATCTAACCCTATTTTGAACACACATAAAGAAGCTTCATCCACCTCACGAGATCCTTCGGCAGGGGATCTACTGAGAGCGTCCACATGCTCCATACGTTTACCAGATCGGTGTTCGATTTTTATGTCATACTCCTGGACCTTGAGCCACCAGCGCGCAATGCGAGGTATGAGCTCTCTCTTTTTCATAGCGGTCGTTATGGCATTGCAGTCGGTTATCACGGTCACCTCTTTTCCAAATACATAGTATTTAAAGCGTTCGAGGGACTCCACCACCGCTAGAGTCTCCAACTCATAACTGTGAAACTTTCTTTCCGTTTCGGTTGTAGCTCTACTAAAGTAAACTACCGGCTTCCAGCCTTCGTCGTCATATTGCAATAATACGCCTGCTAGTCCGATGGAACTCGCATCGGTATGGATTTCATGTTGAGCTTCAACTCTATAGAATGTCATTACTGGCTTCGAAGCTAATGCCGACTTTAATTCATCGAAAGCGTCTTGTTGTTCTTGACGCCATTGAAACGCGTTGTCTTTCCGGAGTAAACATCTTAGTGGTTCAGATTTGTATGCATAACCGGGAACGAATTTCCTAAAATACCCGGTGAGACCAAGAAATTGCCTCACCTCGGTTACACTTGTAGGGGTTACAAAATTAGTGATAGCCGTTGTTTTCGCTGCGCCGGGACTGATGCCAGCTGGGTTTAGGGTATGTCCCAAAACTTCGATTGTCTGTTTGCCAAATTCGCATTTCTTCAAATTTAAAGTCAGATGTAGATCTTTGTAAAGATCTTTAATTTTTAATGAACAACACTCTCTTTTGATATGCAAGCTATTGGCACATGATTCTCGGATCATGCTGCACTCACTTCCCGTGTCAATAAATGCCTTAACCGGTCGTTTCTCAATATATATTGTCTTAATACAAAAATCGTCACCACACTCAACTTCATGCGTTGTAGCACTCTTTTTGCCACAATTTACAGGCTCACCTTTCGGGTGTACTTTTTGACAGTCTACACATCGCACTTTTCGTTGTGGTTTAAGACACTTGCTCGCTATATGCCCTTCTTCAAAACAATTGTAACATTTAATTTTACTTTTATTTTCAGTGCTACTTTTACCGACGTCGTTACTCGCGTTTTTCGATTTGCTTTGCTTAACTTTCACAGCTGATGAATTATTCAAATTCTTATTGTTCCAGCGTTTCGCGTAAGTGCCTCATAGATTCAAACCGTAAAGGAGCGATTGCTGCTTGCAATTCCCGATTTCTTAGTCCATTTCGCGTATATTTATTATCGCGGCTTCACTTAAATTATAGCGCTGACCGATAGCTTTCATACGGAAGCAATAGTCCACGATTTTCTCGTCGGATTTACGAACCGAACTGTTCATTTTGTAATGCACCTCCGCTTCATTCGACTTCGTACCGAATTCACCGATTAAACGTTCCGCGAAAACTGTCCAATCCGAATAACAGTATGGTGATGCGTCTAACCATAGTTTTGCAACACCATTAAGCCGACTAAAAACTGCTAACATTAAGCTTTTTTCGTTCCACTGATAAGCACTACGGGCTTGGTTAACACGTTCAACAAATTTTTCTACCGGTAAAGAAAGTTCATTTGTCGGATCGAATGTTGGTAACGTTTCGGCTATTTCTTTTACCGAACACTTTGAACTTGAAAATTCAACACCTGGTACCGGGGTATTTACGTTTCCCGTACTCAACTGTTGTGAATTTTGTTCTGCACCAGTATTATTATTTTCTTGTGGCACCACCCTGTTTTGTTGTTCCAACAGGGCAGTGATGCCTTTCATCATCTCTTTTAACTCATTTATTTGTTGTTGCATTGCACCACTGTCTTCAAACATTATTTCATAACTCTTCTCGACTTCGCACAATCGCTGCACTAATTCCGTTTTTGTGCCCGTTGTTTGACTATCACGCTCGCGCAGTAACATTTTCAGTTGTTCAACTTTTAGATTCGCTATTTTCATCATTTTGCTTCTTTGTTTACTTCGCGCACTCTAATTAGAAAATTATTTGCATACGTTTAAACCGCCGTCTTTTCTTATTAGAATTTTCTTTGTTTACCTTTGTTAACACTCAACTTCGTTTAGTTTCTTTTCCACCGTTGCAGTTATTTCTCGTTCAACTGCGCGTGTTTGTACGTTGTCTCGTTTCTTCGACCGCTGTTATTATACGTTCACAATCGCGTTCGCGTTTTTCTTTTGCTATCTCGTTTTTTCCACCGTAGTTATTATGCGTTCAACTTCGGTTCGTGTTTTTCTGTTTTTTTTTTTAGTAGCTATTTTTCGTACAACTTTCGTGAATTTTTCGTGTCTCTTTCATACACAAGCACACTCGACCTCGTTTCGCAAAATTATATAAGCATTCAACTCGACATGCATATACTCGCCACCATGTGCATACATATGTATATTCATACATAAGTACATCCAACGTTTCTTTGCAAATTCAAACTTGCTTCGTACGATGCGCGACTGAACTGATGCTGACAACTCGTCAACAAACACTTTACCACGCACATATGTATGTATATGTATACTTTTTCTCGAATGTTCTTCTACTTGCACGTGCGCATCTATACGTATGTACGTATGTATGTTTGTCTAAATATACTTAAACATGCCACAACACGATAAGGGTTATTTTCTTGATAGCACAGCGCAAAACGCAAAGCGCTTAATGCATTCACTGTTGCGACACTCAAACTTTTCTCGGATTCACAATCCCCTTCTGAACTGAAAGGATGGCTCAGGGGCTGGTCAAAAAGAATTAAACACTTTAGTAGAACAATTAGTATTTAATTAATAGATATAGTTGGATGGATATTGAGTTACATGAATTATATTTGACAATGTATATATGTATATCAAATGTATTTAACTCGGCACACACGCTGCGACTTGGTTGTTCGGGCTGTTTCAAATCAACTGCTGCTTGTCGGTTGGTTGTTGTTCGTCGGCGTCGATTCCGACACCGGGTTGCATTTTGTCTGGGTTCCCATCGGTTTCCTTACACAAGAAAAATAAATATTGTTTTGTACACGGCTAAAAGTTTTAGCCTAGATTTAAAACTTTCTGGGGCTACATATATATTTCTTGAATTTTCAACAAAGTTCTTAACATTGAGTTGCAGTTTTTTATTGTGAATTTACACATACTTTCATTCAAAAATAATGAAATTAGTCTAAAGAATTTAGTTTAGAATTAAATTTACGCCGGTTGTCATAAAAATGCGCGTAATGAAAATTATTTAAATTTTAAACCGAAAATGTTAAAAAAAATTTATTTTTATTTTTAATGTTTGGACTCGAACCGACGTGCCCCCAATCAGTGCGCAATGCTCTACCTATCACATATTCGCTGTGTATAAGACTTTTGTTGTATTTTTGTTTATCCCAGTTAAGTTTTAAATCTAAACCGCAAAACATTGCGAATTTTGTGGGTAATTGAAAGGTTTGGAATTTATTACCAAAAAGTTTTAAAAATTGTGTAAACCAATGAATGCTTTAAATTTTAGGTTCAAATTTTTAGCCGTGTAGAAAGAGAAAAATTTCAAATAAATAAAAGTATAAATATGTAATATGTAAAAATATAAATATGTGTGTATTTACAGGTAATTCTTATTTACTGACACTTTGGCCAAAACCGGCTACGCGCCTGACTTGTTGTATTCTGGTCTACGTAAGAGGTACACCGACTTAAATAAAAAGTGCTATAAAGCCTATATCTCTAAAACAAAAAGAGACATTATTCGTAATCCGAAGTCATTTTATGATTTCGTAAATTCTAAACGAAAAGTAGTGGGATTTCCCCCAGCCATGAAATAGACATGAAAGACATTTTATCTAGCGATAATCAAGATATCGCAAATTTCTTTGCGCAATTTTTCACTTCTAACTATTCTTCCGTCACCAATTCTGACTTTATAAATTATCCCTATGAGCTACATGGGAACAATTTATTTAATTGTCCAACTATATGCGCCAATGATGTTCCTTTTGTCTGAAAACCTTGAAAGAATCTTTTAAATGTGGTCCTGATAGGATTCCTACATGCTTCTTGAAGAAGTTCAATTTGTTCAATCTGTCACTAAAGTGTGGTGTTTTTCCAACAGCATGGAAGGAGTCGTTTCTTCTACCGCTTCATAAAAGCGGAAGCAAGGCTTCTATTGAGAACTATCGCGGCATAGCAAAGCTGTCTGCCATCCCAAAAGTGTTTGAAGCTATTGTTACGAATCAGCTTACGAATCCTATCTCTACCTTGATTTCTGACTGTCAACACGGGTTCTGCAAGGGAAAGTCCACCGTTACAAACTTACTTGAATTTACAAATCATGTCTCAAATGGCTTTAGAAAAAATTTGCACACCGACGTTATTTATACTGATTTCAGCAAAGCTTTCGATAAAGTGTGTCACTCGTTACTTATTCATAAACTAGATCAGCTGGGTTTCCAGCCGGGTCTCAATCGCTGGATCTCTTCTTACCTTATGTAGTGACAGAACACAAAAAGATGTTATTAATGTCTCTTCTGGAGTTCCTCAAGGAAGCCATCTGGGCCCGATTCTGTTCTTGTTGTTTATAAATGACATTTCTACAGTAATAGAATTTTCGAAAATGTTAATGTATGCCGACGATGTAAAGCTTTTCATGTCATTCGCATCATCCGAAGATAGGAATAAGCTTCAATCAGATCTAAATACACTAGTTACTTGGTGCGATTTAAATTATATGCCGCTTAATCTAAAGAAATGTAAATACATGCGTTTTTCGAGAGGAATTTCACAGCCAGCTTCCTATACAATTAACAATTATAGTCTTGAGCAAATGTATGATTTTGTTGACCTTGGGGTTACTATGGATTACAAACTCAGTTTCAACTGCCACATTAACGTAACAGTCAATAAAGCTAGAGGCGTTCTAGCATTTGTTAAACGATGGTCTAAAGAATTTAGCGACCCTTATGTAACTAAAACTCTCTTTACTACATTAGTCAGACCGATACTTGAATACGGCTCTATAATTTGGAACCCGCGTTACCAGGTCCACGTGGATCGCTTAGAATCAGTTCAAAAACAATTTTTACTATTTACCATAAGAGATCTTCACTGGGATCCCTTGTATAATTTGCCATCGTATACGAGTCGCTTAAAACTAATTAATCTTCACAGCCTTTCTAGTGAGGGAAATGCGTGGAATTGTCTTCATGATTAAATTACTAAATGGTTCAATCGTAAGCCCGTTTTTTTTGAGCGAAGTGAACTTCAATGTACCTTCTCGTCCATCAAGACATTTTAAACCACTTATCTTGAAACAGTGCCGAACTAATTTTGAATTAAATGAGCCTTTTCGTTGTTTGTGTCAAGATTATAATTCTCTTTCTGGTACGTTTGATATTTCAGGCCCCTATTATGATAAAAATTCGATCTTCGACTGTGATCGAAAAAGATGATCGAACGAAATTTCATTTGGTATTACCACAGCCATTCGACAAGAACTGGCGTCATTGTGAATTTCGATGTTTTTATCTGTTCACAATAACACATTTCTGTCAGCTGTTATTAAGTAAAAGAAAATAAAGAGATCAAAACAAATCAAGTGTGGTATTATTTATCTATTTTTGTGAAGAATAATTATAAGTTTTTCGAAGTCATCTGTTTGCCTTGGAATGTGTGAAATTGAAACATAACAAAGCAATTTAAATTACACAAATTATTACTTTTGAAATAAAAGTAAAGCTTTATTATGATTTATAGACTTAATTGTATATGTTTGAGCATTATTGAATAAATTGAGTGAAATTTTATAGATCAATTGACTGCTTGTAGCAGACAACGAAGGACCAACAAAAAGCAAGAGGACACTGTTGGTGGATGTTACCACATCGTCAGCAGGTAGCTGGTATTTTCCATAGAGCTAGTGCTAGAAGAGTGCGCTTTGCCTACCAGGTACACAGATGGTTGGCGTCGCATCGTGGGGCCACACCATACGCCGAGCAAACATTACACATGTCAGTGTTAAGTCTGACATCAGGTGGTACTTTTCGCTGGAGGAAGACATTGGCCGCCCCGGAACTGACAAAGAAGTTTACAGAGTATGAGTGGGTGCTGTGGAGTGGCCGCCGGTGCACGTTTGGATATAATGGCAATGTCAAAGCCATTACCTTAGTTTTAATTTTGTTAGTAATATTGTTTGGTGTTTTGAATGCTAGTCCAATTTGTAATTGTTTACAACCGGTGCCGATGCTAATGCGCGTCCAAAAATATTAGACCTCCGTAGGCGGATTCACATTCCTGGCATCGAAAAGCGTCTTTTGATATCCCTCCCTACATTTTTGGACAAATATTAGTACTCGCCACCAGTCGCAAACAATTACCCTGCAAACATATCAAAAAACATCATTAGAGCACAAAAACAAAATATATCGAGCGTTTTACAACTTTTACATACGAGTTTTACTTAAATTTCAAGAATTTCAACAAAAAATCGCGGGAATTAATCGTAAATTGTTTGCAAAATAAAAAACAAGCATTTATACGCCAACAAAATTCCAACGTAGAAAAACGGAGCTACGATCGAAGTGCAGAATTAGCAGAACTGGAAGTTTCGAAGTTGAACGTAGCGGAATTGAAACGCAGAATACCAAAGTTGCCAAGCGGAGAAATTTTCGATCCAAGTCGAAATGCAGAATAGGGGTGATTAAGTTATTTGTACTCTTTGTTTGTACCGCTAAAGCTAACAGTTTTAATTCAAATTTTCACATGTTTTATTCGTTGTTTTGTCATTAAAACAAATGATATAAATATTTTACAATGTAAAGGAGTGTTTCTCATCTAGCCTTAAATATAAAAGTTCACTCTAAACAAAAATTTTTTTTAAAAAATTTAGATGAATTTTAAGGTTTACTTGAGAAAATGCCTCCAATTACTTAATGCCCTATTAGGATATCTTTAACTTTAAGGCTATTAAAGAGAAATAATTATGTATTTTTAATTATTATAATAAATTTGTGTTTCCTTTCACTAACGTTTGAATAAAAATTAGTTTGGAAGTAATTAGATACATTTTTCCAATTTTTTTTACGGTCTCTGATATTTCTTGAAAATCTACCATATTTGCCCCTTGTCCAAATTTCAATCTTTCATTATGCTAATATTTCAAAATGAGGCATTTGGTTTTATACTACTGTAGTGTAGGACAACAAATTACAAAAGTGTAACACGTAATAAAAGTAACACTGTAGCTGTGCCTACAAAAAAACATGCTACCGTAAACAAGTTACGCACCAAAGTAGCTCGACATTTATGCCCCTACCTTGAAAACTAAAGGAAGCACATCAAATTCAAAATCACCGAAAGTTTTGCTGTATATTAGGCTATCATTGCGTACAGCCAAAATTTTAATACTCCGTTGCCTCAAGAAGTTATAAGCACAAAATCACAAATATTGAAAATGGCCAAAAAGATAAAGAATTGGAGGAGCACATTAACCTCGCTTACATTTTTAGAACCTCCATCTCAAAAACTACACCCTGGTAAAATTTCAGAGCGATACATTGATGCCTCAAAATTTTATAGAACAAATACCAAAAAGAAAATTAAGAGTATCACTCGAAAAAGCGATAAATTCGACGTTTTTCGCCTTACAAAGTTCTGTAAAAACTTATTGTTTACATTTTTTTCATCCAAATTTTCAGAGAAGATAGTCTATACGTAAAACTAAATATCCATATGCTTTTTCCCCGCTTTAATTCATTAACCGATGTGTAGCATCCAAGTATCCAAAAATGTAACACTATTTGGGATATGCCCATATACCAAAAGAATTTGTACGTTTACCAAGGGGATTTGAAGAAATTAATAATTGGAAAGCAACGGAATACCGTCAATTCCTTTTATATTCAGAAGTTTTAGTTTTGAAGGACCACGTACACGTGGATTTTTACTACGAATTCCTATTGCTTCACTGGGCATCCAGATTTCTTTCATGTCCCAGGACTTGTGTAAGGAATGTCGATAATGCACAAGTCATGTTTGAACTTTTTGTTGAAAATTTCTGAGTTATTTTTGGAGAAAATAGTATTTCCTATAATGTGCATGGTTTACTACACTTGAGTAGTTGCGTGACAACTTTTGGACCGTTAACTAGCTTCTCTGGGTACCCTTTTGAGAACTACCTACAAGTCTTGAAACGATATGTTAAAAACTGTCAAAAATTCTAGAGCAATTTTTGAAAGAGTTAAACACGAAAATTATGTTAAACCTGAAAGACCAATTCAGTTAAAGAAAAGCGAGGAACAATTTTTAGCCTCACAACAAAAGATTTTTTTTCACTGCTGTTAGTCCCAATAACTTTTGTGCCATTCAGCCATTCATTCCTGTAACACTAACAGGGTTTGATGCAAGCGGGACGGGATTTATTGTAGGTAGGAAGTTGAAATCTATTCAACCATTTTTTAAGGAACCCTTCGATTCTCCTGCAACCCTTATTTATTTATTTAATAGAATATCAAACACAACAACCATAGGTTTTATTTACAGTGTTTGATAATAGTAGTAAAACTAATACATATGTAAATACAAGAATTACAAAAAATATTAAAAAATTATAATAGATTGTAAAGAAGATTGATGATGTTCCAAAGGAAATAGTTAGATGAAAAAGATAAAGAAAAAAAGGGTGTTAGAAAACGTAGAAAATAAAGATGAAGAAAAGATTAAGTACATTTTAAAACTTAAATTCGTTGAAAAAAATAACGTAATAGTTCCCTTTTGAAAGACAATATTCCCTTGAGACTTCTGATCTCCATCGGTAGCATGTTCCAAAGACGAACTGTAGATACAAAGAACTGACGCTCAGATGTTCGTGAGCTGAATGTCAAATGCAGTATTTGTGTGGAGCGCACCGATCTTGTGAATTTAAGCCGCTCGTTGAGATTTATAGGTTCTTTATTTACCAGAATCCTTTGCAAGAGTGTTAGACACCTTAACTTTAGTAGATAATCTAAAGGAACAGAACATATTTTTACTGCATATTCGGATATATGTTCATAACGGGTGATGTCGTACATGTAGCGTGCAATGTTATTGTACAACACATTAAGTTTTCTACTACAGCCACTATCACAGTTCGCATAAAGCTCGCAACCAGTGTTGCCAGAATTTTTTCGAGCAATCCGGCTAGATCGAGAAAAAAAAACGGCTAAAAACGGCTAAAAAAAATAATTTCGGCGAGAAAAATTACAATTTTGGCCGAAAAAACGGCTAAAAATTTTGAATCAACTTTTCACACGTTTTATTCGATTTTTTTCATGAAAACATATAATATAAATATTTTATAATATTCACCCCTATTCTGCATAACAATTACGTTCCCGCTCTACGCTCCGCTTGGATCGTAAATATGCATTCTGAGTTACGCTCGGATCGAAAGAAAAAGAGGAAGAGCTATAAGTTTTTCGAAGTCATCTGTTTGCCTTGGAATGTGTGAAATTGAAACATAAAAAAGCAATTTAAATTACACAAATTATTACTTTTGAAATAAAAGTAAAGCTTTATTATGATTTATAGACTTAATTGTATATGTTTGAGCATTATTGAATAAATTGAGTGAAATTTTATAGATCAATTGACTGCTTGTAGCAGACAACGAAGGACCAACAAAAAGCAAGAGGACACTGTTGGTGGATGTTACCACATCGTCAGCAGGTAGCTGGTATTTTCCATAGAGCTAGTGCTAGAAGAGTGCGCTTTGCCGACCAGGTACACAGATGGTTGGCGTCGCATCGTGGGGCCACACCATACGCCGAGCAAACATTACACATGTCAGTGTTAAGTCTGACATCAGGTGGTACTTTTCGCTGGAGGAAGACATTGGCCGCCCCGGAACTGACAAAGAAGTTTACAGAGTATGAGTGGGTGCTGTGGAGTGGCCGCCGGTGCACGTTTGGATATAATGGCAATGTCAAAGCCATTACCTTAGTTTTAATTTTGTTAGTAATATTGTTTGGTGTTTTGAATGCTAGTCCAATTTGTAATTGTTTACAACCGGTGCCGATGCTAATGCGCGTCCAAAAATATTAGACCTCCGTAGGCGGATTCACATTCCTGGCATCGAAAAGCGTCTTTTGATATCCCTCCCTACATTTTTGGACAAATATTAGTACTCGCCACCAGTCGCAAACAATTACCCTGCAAACATATCAAAAAACATCATTAGAGCACAAAAACAAAATATATCGAGCGTTTTACAACTTTTACATACGAGTTTTACTTAAATTTCAAGAATTTCAACAAAAAATCGCGGGAATTAATCGTAAATTGTTTGCAAAATAAAAAACAAGCATTTATACGCCAACAAAATTCCAACGTAGAAAAACGGAGCTACGATCGAAGTGCAGAATTAGCAGAACTGGAAGTTTCGAAGTTGAACGTAGCGGAATTGAAACGCAGAATACCAAAGTTGCCAAGCGGAGAAATTTTCGATCCAAGTCGAAATGCAGAATAGGGGTGATTAAGTTATTTGTACTCTTTGTTTGTACCGCTAAAGCTAACAGTTTTAATTCAAATTTTCACATGTTTTATTCGTTGTTTTGTCATTAAAACAAATGATATAAATATTTTACAATGTAAAGGAGTGTTTCTCATCTAGCCTTAAATATAAAAGTTCACTCTAAACAAAAATTTTTTTTAAAAAATTTAGATGAATTTTAAGGTTTACTTGAGAAAATGCCTCCAATTTCATAACAATAAAAAAAAGTTTCTTATACAGATGCTTTGCATCCTAATATACAGAGCTATAATAGTTCAACAATTCAAATCTGTATTTTTTAAAATAGCCTCAATATTAAGCTTACATTTACATATATTTGTTATATCTATTACATAGATGTGCTTATATAAAAGGTACAACGAGCAAAATTTTAAGCAGAGCTTACTGTTTTAAAAATAATGTGACTTAATGAAAAGTCGCAATAAAATAACGCGTCAGGTAACGAATATATTTTAAACTAGCAGACCCGGCAGACGTTGTTCTGCCTGACCAGTGACTTCCATAGAAATACATTTTCAAATATTTTTCTATTAACTTTTAACATTCCATTTAATGCAGTGCTTTAGGATAAATAAATGTTTTGGATGTCCAACTCAAAAACGGATCTTTTGAACTCAATGGGTATGACAAAAACCATTATGCGCTGCTGCGCAGATGTGTAGTTAGTATTTATTTAATTTTATCCTATATCTACCTACAATACTCTGGATATGTATGAACGGCAATAACAAACAAAAAAATTAAGTGCTTTGATTAAGATTTAAGAACGTTAAAATGTCACTAAAGCAAATAGATTCAGGGATATAACGAATTGAAATATTACTTAGCTTGTGGTCTTGGAACTGCCCACTTTTCCAAAAAATTTACAAATGTAGCCTATGTATGTCGTACCCAACGAAGATTTTAACGTATTGGAAAAGTTTAAAACAGATCAACCATAAACTTTGGACATTATTGAAATACAAACAAAGTACTGAATACCAAAAATGTGGGCGTAGCACCGCCCACTTTTCCCAAACTATACATATAATTCTTGACCAAGGGACACACATATCCAAAAATCATTAGTTTAGACAAAACATATTCAAAGTTATGTAGATTTAAATTTTATATGGCACCGCCTACTTTTCCAAAAATTAATATAGCCTAAATCGTACACAAAAATTTTCTGAACCAATCTGGAAAGTTTAAAAGAGATCCACCAAAAGCTTTGGACATTATTGAAGTACAAACAAAACACAAAAAATGTAGGCGTGGCACCGCCCACTTTTCCCGAGTTATATAAATCTTGACTAAGGAACACATATGTCCAAAAATCATTAATTTAGACCCAATATGTTCAGAGTTATGAAGAATTGAAATTTTATATAGCCTGGGGGCGTGGCAACGCCTACTTTTCCAAAAATTTTATAAATCTTGAAAAAAGGACACACATATCTAAAAATCATTAATTTTGACCAAATATGTTCATAGTTAGGACAATTTGAAATTTTATATAGCCTGGGGGCGTGGCACCGCCCACTTTTCCAAAAATGTATACAACTTAAATCCTACACAATAATCTTCTAAATCAAACTGGAGAGTTTAAAAGAGATCGACCATAAACTTTGGATATTATTGAATTACAAACGAAACACAAAAAAAGGGGGGCGTGGCACCGCCCACTTTTCGAAAATTGTATAAATCTTGACCAAAGGACACACATATCTAAAACTCATTAATTTAGACCAAATATGTTCATAGTTAGGACGATTTGAAATTTTATATAGCCTGGGGGCGTGGCACCGCCCAATTTTCCAAAAATGTATAAAACCTAAACCCTACACAATAATCTTCTTAATCAAACTGGAGAGTTTAAAAGAGATCGACCAAAAACTTTGGATATTATTGAATTACAAACAAAACACAAAAAATGGGGGCGTGGCATCGCCCACTTTTCGAAAATTGTATAAATCTTGACCAAAGGACACATATATCCAAAAATCATTAATTAAGACCAAATATGTTCATAGTTATAACGATTTGAAATTCATAGCTATGACAATTTGAATTTTTATATAGCCTGGGGTCGTGGCACCGCCCACTTTTCCAAAAATATATATAGCCTATGCTTTAACTCGTGATCCCAAGAATAAACTGTAAAAATTTCATAAAAATCCGTTGAGTACTTTGGACGCCTATAAAGGACACACAGACACACAGACACACATTCATTTTTATTTATAAGATAACATATGGGGAAATCCGCCAAACTTTGGTTTTTTTGGAGAAAAAATTTTTTTTTTGAAACATGGTAGCACGCAAATATGTTTTTGTTAGGAACTTTGAGGGGTAAATTGGAGCTATAGTGCACCGCCGTTACTCGTCTTACATAATGCCTCAAAAAAATATATTAAAAAAATTGAGCAAAATATATATAAATTGAGGTGTCGTCTGATTTATGGACCCAGGGACCCATAAAACATTATTGAAATATATGAGCATCAAACGAGAGGAAGATGCGAGAAACATAATATAGGTGGAGTATATGATGGAAAAATTACTATTAAAAAATAAAGGAAGTTTTTTATATTTGAAACAACCAAGTTATTTATTCAAAAATCTACATTATATTCATATAACAATTAATGTATGTACATATGTACATATGTGGGTTTTTATTATATTCATTCAATGACCAGCAAAATATCTTTTGGAATCTTTATAGTCAATATTGTATCAAACTACAATTTTGCATAAACAAAAAAATTGATATCTTTTGCTAAAAATAGTATGCTTATCGTCGAAATTGTATAAAATTTACAATATCGAAAAACAAAAACAAAAAAATAAATAAAAGAAACTACTAATCCTGCAAAGGCTTCTTAATGATATCAATACTTTTGCTACCAAGTACTACAATATATATACATAACAATTTTTTTTTTCTTTTTACTAGCATAACTTTTTGTATCAATGCTTTTGCAAATTTTTCTTTTGGTAGCTACTTTTTCAAAACCCCAACTCCTTGGTTCTAAAGAAAAATGGAGAAAAGGCTGGTGAAAAACACTACTATTTTTTTTTGTAAATTTTTGTACCATATTTATGTTCCTTTTCATTTACTTTTAAATAAAACCAGGTTTAAAAAAAAAAAAAAAATTGTCTACACTTTTTGACGATTGCCAATTTTTGTCGAAAATTTCGTAAATTTGTGCGTTGTACAAACATCAATAACTTTCCTTGCGTGAATATTCCCAGATGAGGCAATTGATGGTATACTACTGTGGTGTAGAGAAAAAATTAACAAAAGGGTATAAAGTGATAAAAGTAAAATTGTAGCTGTGTCCACAAAAAAACATGATCCTGAAAAAAATTTACGCAACCAAGCGCTTCCACTTTTCTGCCTCTACCTTCACAACTGAAAGAGGCACATCGAATTTGAAGCCATAGGTATTTTTAGTCCCTGATAGGCTATCATCGGGCATAATCCAAATTTCAATACTCAGTTGCCTCAAAAAGCTATAAGCAAAAAACTGCCAATATTGAAAATGACAAAAAAAAAAGTATCGCTACTTTGATTGATGATAATTTTGAGTATTGGAGGGGCACATTAATTGTGCACATACTTTTAGAATCTCCATCTCAAAAACAACCTTCAGTTTGAATTTCAAAGCGTTTCAGCTGTGCCTCAAAATTTTATCGAAGAAATTCAAAAAAAAAAATCAAGAGTATCGCTTGAAAAAGTGTAAAAATCGACGTTTTTCAGGTTTCAAAGTTCTCCAAAAACTTGCTATCAGCTTTTCTGATTTTTAATATCATCAGACCGGATAGTCAATAGGTCGAACTGAATGTCCCTGTACATTCTTCTGGCCTTAAGCTATTTGCTCGTGTGTAGCAGCCAAGTATCCAAAAAAGTTAGTTTTTGGGATTTGCCCATATACTTTCATGGCATAAAATGAAAAAAAAAAATTAATAAATTTGTGGGAAACAAATTCGTATGGCTGAGTAGACGTGTTTAATTTGTGCTGCCGGTTTCGTCATCTTTCTTCACATTTTTACATACCTTAAATACTTTTGATATAAAGTCCTAGTAGCTAAAAACGCTGTCGATTTTTTGCGCCATTGGTATATTTAGTTTAGCGCTTTCACAAAAAAATAAAATTAAATAAAAACAAGTAAGGAAGTCTAAGTTCGGGTGAACCGAACATTTAATACCCAGCGTTAGTTTCCAGAAAAAGGGGGCGGGTTTTTCGGGGGCGGGGATTTCGCCCATTTTAAAAACCAATCTATTCCCAGCCTAAACAATAGCGAATTTGGTGGGCGCGACTACGGCCCTTGCTTATAAAGCATTAACCGCTTACATGAGCCAAAAGTACTCAATCAATCTTTTCAATGGTGATACCATGTCCTATATATAACTTTGGAAAAGAAGGCGTGCCATGCCCATAACTTTTAACGTATTTTGTGAAATTTTTCGATGTACGGATATATGTGTCCATTAATCAATATTTACATAATTTTAAAACAGTGGGTTGTGGCACGCCCACGGATTTTATTATGTTGTTTGTCCCTATTTGAAGATCAGTTTTCATTGCAGATCTTTATGATACTTTCACAGTGGCTTGTTAATAGTGAAATGTTGATATTTTGTTTATTCACTTGTAGGCGGTGCCACGCCCATTTTCCAAAATATTACCAAAAAACCTTTAAACAACACTAATAACAGCATCAAGTGAATGAGTGTACTAAATTTTAGCATTATATCTTTATCAGTTAAACAGATATTGCATATTCCGGTTTCCTAACTCTCGTTTAGAGAACTTTAGTCCAAAAGTGGGCGTGGTCGTTCACCGATTTTTCTTATTTTCTATAGTAGTACTCTACATAAACATAAGATGCCTGGTACCTAGTTTCGTAAATCTATCTCACACCGTTCTGAAGTTATTAGCAGTCGAATTTGAAAATTGCGTGACTCATAAGTGGGCGGTGGCACGCCCACTTTCCAAAATTTTGCAAAAATAATGTAAAGAATATGAAAATTGATGTATGTACCAAATTATATTATTATAGCGGTATCACTTAATTAGATATGGACTTTTCAATATTTCCACCTCCTTTCAATATAACTTTTATGAAAAAGTAGGCGTGGTCGCTAAGCGATTTCGTTTATTTTCTATATCTGAATTTAACACAACAATAGTATGCCCTCTACAAAATTTCGTTGTACTAGCATAAACTGTGCTGAAGTTATTGAGAGTCAAAATTTGGAAATTTCTTCAAATATATGTGGGCGGTGCCACGCCCCTTTTAAAAAAAATTTTATAAAATCGGCCTTAGAACATCTAAATCAATTCATATTGCAAATTTTATCATTGTAGCTGCTTCTGATATTGAATTAACCCGTTTTATACGTTTTTCGAAATTTTCGATATCGAAAAAGGGGCGTGGTTATGGTCCGATTTTACCCATTTTCAATAGCAATCTATTCTGAACCCAAATAAGTACGAATGCCGAATTTGGTGAAGATATCTCATTATTTGCTCAAGTTATCGTGTTAACGGACAGACGGACGGACAGACGGACGGACGGACGGACGGACGGACGGACATGGCTCAATCAAATTTTTTTTCGACCCTGATGATATTGATATATGGAAGTCTATATCTATCTCGATTCCTTTATACCTGTACAACCAACCGTTATCCCAACAAAGTTATAATACCCTTGTACTAGTACTAGTACGCTGGGTATAACAATACATTTTAATAACACGAACCTGGTTCAATATGTCTTTTGGTGAGAAAAAAATCAACACAAGGAGTGCAAAGTTGTCCCCGCTGATGAGTAATACCCCTCAGCATGGTAAAAACAAAGAGCCAGAGAGCCCGTTACCTGAACATTGGCTAAAGCAGTTGGAGGCGAAAATGGAGAAGCAGCAAGAGAGCTGGTATGAAAAAATTAGTGCGAGCATTAAGAGTAGTGAGGAGAGACTGTTGCTAAAATTCACAGAAATCTCAGCAGAGTTGACAAGTGTGAAGAGGAATTTGAAATTCTTGGAGGTGAGACTGACTGCTGCAGAGGCGACATGTGACGAGATTGCTATTCTAAAAGCCGAGGTTGTTGAACTAAAAAAAGTATCAGCAAAGCACGAAAATGATGCTGTTGCTACTGACTTCATTATAAACGGCATACCCAAGTCAGGTAATGAGAATTGTGCTGACATTCTCTCTAACATATGTAGAGCGGTGGGTACTGAGCAGCCTGCAATAAGGGAAATTTTTCGTGTACCTGTC
Organism: Sphenella marginata; assembly: GCA_951509765.1. Classification (NCBI taxonomy): domain Eukaryota; kingdom Metazoa; phylum Arthropoda; class Insecta; order Diptera; family Tephritidae; genus Sphenella; species Sphenella marginata. The sequence goes on along the minus strand of OX608080.1, from coordinate 75,796,529 downwards.
GCAAAGGGAAATAGCAAAAGCGCAGCGTCTCCTGTTATTGTGGTGAAGCTTTTCTCTTCTTTTGCGCGCGCTAAACTATTTAAATCGATTGCTAGCCACTGCAAGACAAACAAAAGAGCATTAAAACTAAGTGATATTGCTATGGAAGGTAGCGCAAGCATTCACTTGCATGAGAGCCTCTCCAAAGCGAATAGGGAACTAATGCACTATGCAGCTCAGCTTAAGCGCAATAAAATGTTAGCAGCAGCGTTCTCAATACGTGGGCAGGTGCTTGTAAGAAAGGGAGAAGGCGATGAGGCGATAAAAGTATTTGATAGGAGATCTATTGACGAAATTGTTGGCGCTGTTTAAATTTAAGTGAATATTACACATACACACATACATACATAATTCGCTCTAACATTATGCTACTTCTAAGTTTTCTTTGTTTTGCTATATTTTTATTCTATACTCCTTCACTTTTCTCCTTATTTACTTCTCGTACCCTGATTATCTGTGGATTCACTAGTACCTTTAGTTCAAATATGTATTTTCATGTACGTAAGTTTGTTCCTACATCGGTGCAAAGTTTGACCTAGTATGGATGGTAAGCAAACCTTTGGCGCTGAGAGAAAGCATCAGCTCTTGTTAGACATTCTGTGTAAACAATCTAATGGGCTTCACATTGTTCATTTTAATGCGCGTAGTCTCGGTCCTGATAAGATGGATTACGCTAGATACGTCTTTGAACAGTCATTAATAGATATTGTATGTGTTTCTGAAACCTGGCTTAGTAGTGCTGTATCGGATCTTTATTGTAGTATTAACAACTACAATGTTATTCGAAATGATCGACAAAGCAAAAGAGGGGGGGGTGTGGCAATTTATTGCAAAAAAGGGTTGGATATAAAGGTACTTGCTAAGTCTAGTGGTGCAGATATTGAATTTATAATTTCCGAGGTTTCTGATGGGTCAGCCAAAATTTTGGTTGCTTGTGTTTACAATCCTCATAAAAGCTATCCGTTAGATTGTTTTTTTTCCGAGTTATCTGTATTTCTTACTGAATATGAATTTTTCGTTATTAGTGGTGACTTTAATGTCAATTTACTTAATGATGACTCGTGTAGCCTTCAACTTCGTGATCACATATCAGCCGCTGGGCTGCATGTAGTAAATAGCACAATGCCCACTAGATATGACAATACCTCGAATCCAAGCCTTTTAGATTATTTTATAACTTCCGACTTGTCCTATGTACTTAAATTTGACCAACTTTGTTTTGTGTCGGATCATGATTTGATTTTTTGCACTTTTGATATTGTTTTCAATCGTCCGGCAGCTGATGAAACTTTTATGTACCGAGATTTTCGTTCATTGGATAGCAATGCATTGCTCACTGATTGCTCGAATATGCGCTGGAATGATTGTTGGTATTGCGAGACAGTGGATGAAAAGCTTGCGCTACTCAATAATAACGTAATTTTCTTATTTAATCGACATGTTCCTTTTCGCACTGCGCGTATTATCAATAAATCTTGTCCATGGTACAATAAAAATATATGTTTTGCTATAAAAAAGCGAAATATGTTGCACTCTAAATGGAGGAAATCACGTACAGGGATCTTGTGGACTTTATATAAAGCTGCTCGGAACAAAGCAACTACCATGATAAGAGAAGAGAAGAGACGGTTTTGCCATCGCAAATTGAATCCATCTCTCCCATCAAAAGATCTCTGGAGAAATTTAAATAGGTTACGAGTTCATGGTAAAGATAACAAGCAATGCAATATAGATCCCGATATCTTAAACGATTTTTTTATTGGCGTGACGGAGTCCCACAACCCCATTACCCTTGATATAGCTGTAGAAGCTACCACGGCGGTCCAGGAACAATTTGGTTTTCAAGGTGTACATGAGTCTGATGTCATCAAGGCTGTCATGTCAATCAAGTCCAACGCTTCGGGAAGTGATGGAATATCATTGAAGTTTGTAAAGCTAATCCTTCCCTTCATTATACATCCGCTTACTCATATAATCAACCATTGTTTTTCAAGTGGTATCTTTCCAGCTGCTTGGAAAAAATCAATTATTTTGCCTGTTCCAAAGAAATCTATTGCGTGGCAGCCTTGTGATTACAGACCTATCAGCATTTTGCCAGCATTTTCGAAAGCTTGTGAGTCATTAATGGCTCATCAAATAAGAAATCACGTTAAAAGTAACAACCTATTGTCTTCGCTGCAGTCCGGGTTTAAACCGATGCATAGCTGCGCCACTGCTATGATCAAAATCATGGATGACATCAGAACGCCATTTGATGATGGAAATCTGATACTTCTCTGTCTCTTGGACTTTTCTAAAGCATTTGATACGGTCAACCATCACTTGCTATATTGGAAGCTGAAGAACTTCTTTGGATTTTCTGCAAGCTCTGTCAAGCTCTTAGCCAGCTATTTAGGTGGAAGAGTTCAGCAAGTTAAAGGTGAAAAACATTTATCACAGTCAAAAGCCGTAACTGCAGGTGTTCCTCAGGGATCAGTTCTTGGTCCTCTGTTGTTTAGTATGTTTGTAAATGATGTTTTCTCTGTGTGCAAATATGTCAATGTCCATGCGTATGCTGATGACATTCAGTTGTATCTGTCTAGTCGTATTGGTCTTGTCGAAGATCTGTGTTTTAAAATTAATAGCGATCTGTCATCTATACAGTTATGGGCTCAAAAAAATTACCTTTTATTAAATGCGTCGAAGTCCTATGTTGTGCCTATATCCAAACATGGAGTGAACACAGATGATATTCCACTGTTATGGATCGGTACAACTTCCCTCAAAACAACATTTAAGATAAAGAACTTAGGCTTTATGTTAAATAGTAAGCTTAGCTGCACAGACCATATGAATGGGGTAGTAAGCAAGGTATACATGACTTTGCGTAGACTACAGCTCTCCGCTTCTTTCACACCCCAAGAAACACGGCGGAAACTAGCGATACAATTAATTTTACCTCACTTCACATATGCAGAATTAGTTTATAGCAAGCTGGATTCAATTTCGGCTCAAAAGATAAATGTTGCATACAATAACGTCACGAGGTATGTGTACGGCCTAAGCCGATATGAACATATATCGCCATGGAGAGAAAAACTTCTGGGTTGCAACATTATTAATTTTTTGGCTGCAAGAACTTGTATGTTCGTCTTTAAATTATTAAATTGGAAGACTCCTGTGTATCTGTATAATAAGCTGCAATTAACCAGGTCACAGAGACACAATAAACTGGTTGTTCCCATACACGGATCTCTTACATCCGAGCGAATGTTTTTCGTTAGTGCTGCAAGACTTTGGAACTCTATTCCAGAAAGCGTTAAGGCTGCACTGAACAGGAACAACTTTAGTACTAAAATACATCAATATTTTGCTAACATTTGAACACAGGAAACAGGAAATTGGAAGTCGAATCTATGTACTTTTCTACCTGGTTTACTATTTTCTTGTCCCCTATAACTACTTTATTTCTTCTATTTATTACATAATGTATATACCATTTGTCTTAAGATACGTTAAAAATATATTTACTAATAATGTTGTATTACTAATTAGTATATAATTGTCATACCACAGTTGATGTACATATAAAAGATTTTTAAGTCTTAGTTGTACAATGAAATTTTTTTTTTTTTTTTATAATAAATAAGAAAAAAAAAAAAGAAAAAAAAAAAATGTACATATATACATTAGACTGGCCGTAAATTTTTTTTTTTGGAAAACCTTAAATTTTTTCATCTTAAAATATGAGGTTACGTGTAAAAAGAAACAGTATAATTTTTCAGCTCGATCCGATCATCCCTTAACGTGCCTTGTGAAGGCCAAACTACGTAGAATTTCAAGAAAATTGCCATTTTTACGAGTTTTAGTGCCATTTTTCACTTTTTTGAAGTTTGCTCAAAATTGTTTTTAAAACGATAAAAGAACAAGTTAAAGAAGTGTAAGAAAACATTTATTTTAATTCACTGTTTTTTATTAGTAAAAAGTACTATTTCCAAAAGAAATAAAAGTTGGTTACTTATTTAATGAGAGACGATTTGGTGCAAGATGGATAATTTTGCCTGTAGTGCTCAACAACTTGCAATAAGTACTGTTTATCTTCTTCATCATAAGTCAATGATCGATTGAAGTCGGTGATCAATTTCAATGCTCTCTCAGCTGCGTCATTGACTACAGTTAAGTGTTGACAAATTCCTTTTCCTGCCTTATAATCTTCTCTCTCTTGCCATGTGGAAGGAACTTGTTTCGATTCCTAAACGTGTGAAGAATGCTTTAAATCTTGGTGAAACAAAATTACTTATATCCTTGCTACCATAGAGAAGTATATCGGGCATTGTTGTGGTAATTCGTTTTGGAACATTATTGTCATCTCGGTTTTCTTTATTAATTGCTCTTGCCATTTTTTGCTGAATATGCAAGGGAATTTTTTCATCAAAAAATGAAAGGCCAACAGCTTCTTCCGACAAGTACCATAAATGATTTTTTATTTTTTGTAATAAGGCATTGGAAACTTTTTTATCAAAATAGGCAATCGAATCTTGAATCAGCCTTAGGTCGTTATGTGGAGCAGCTATTGGATCTACACAACGAAACCAATACGGAACGTAGATGCAGACCAGAAAAATACAAATGCTTCGTAGACTCTTTTTCTCTGAAGCTGTTACTTTGAATTGGTTGCGAAACAGAAATATTTTGTAACAATACAGACACTTCGACATGAACCTTGCGTGCGATGTTGCGCCAGGTGACCGAACTTGTGAAAAATTTGGTACGTCTTCCCCAACAAAGAGTAGCGATAGTTGTAACAGCTCTTTATAATCAGCACGAATATGGTGTTTATTTAACGTGGTTAAACAGAAATTCTTAAAAGTATCTATTTCAGCTATTGTTAAGACTTGCCGAACTTCTACGTCCGATATTCCACTTTTGAAGGATTTAGGGTTGATATTTTTCCAGTAGCTAGAAAAACGATTGAAAAGTGGAATATCCGGGGCTGATGATTTGCCAAAATTCAATTCAAACACTGCTTTTACTAACAGCTCACTAATATGATGACGGCATGGGAGGAAAAGTAGAGTGCGGCCTATGCTTTTTTCAAGCAGGAAAGCAGCTCCATTATTAAGTCCAGTATTAGCAGCTGTTGTATCAAATGATACAATTTCCACTAATTCTTCGAGTTTCCATGCGCATAAAAAATTATAAGTTTCTGCAGATATAGTCTCTCCCTTTGAATTTTCTAATTTAGGTATACCTAGCAGTTTCTCCATGTTTTGCCCCGTTACAACGAGAGACAATCGATCCTTTTTTTCGGTGCCACTGATTTCTGGAAGAAGCTTACCATCCCAGTGAAGGACAAAAACTTCAGGAATCTAAAGCAGGATAAAAAATCAAACATACTTATACACGTATTCAGAAATATAAATTTATTACATTGAATCCATCAATAATCTCTTCTGCTTGTCTGCGACGAAAATTCTTTCTCATCGAATGTACTGTGGTTCGATTAAGGACTACATCTTCCATTTTTATCGGCAATTTTCCACCATTTACTTCTTGCAGTTTGTTTACGAAGGCGGCAACCGTTGCACTCACCAAATGCATGACATCTCTTGTAGAGAGCTTACATTTGTCCATACTCGCAAGCATTCTATCATCAATGAAATTAATATTTCCGCGATGTGGTTTTGTTTGTTCTAACCTAATGTCAGTATTTTCAGTATCAATTATATCAGTAGGCACATTTTCTTCACCAGGTACACAGTCCATATCACTGTCTTCGGGGAAAGTGCTTCCAAAAGCGTTAGTAGTTTCAGCAGCTAGATATGTTAAAGTGACTTAAAATTAAAAAAAAACTGTAAACTTAAAGTACACTTTCCTTGGATTTGATGCTTTTCAACACGCTTTCTTTCATCTTCCATTCGTTGTTCTTTGCGTTTTTGTTTTCTAGCCAATACAATATCAGCACCACACATACTACCTGGACGCCCTTTATTCCTTTGAAGCAAAAGAAAATCTTTTGTTATGTTACCTGGGTACTGCGCGTGAGGTCCCTCCGAGGGGAACCCCGTGGCCTGATGATCCGCTGGGTACGCTTGCGTTGCGCGACTGAGCTCGCCGGATGGGGGGTGGGTGTTGATTGATCAGTGCCGATGATGTTGGATACCGCAGGTGCAACAAAAAAAAACATTCGTACCCCTTCGCTGAAACAGCTGCCATGAACCCCTCTACTCGCGCGCAGGCCACCTGACGATCCGTTGTCGTGCTGCAGTTCGCCTCCATTAAATCGAGGCCGGCCTTTCTGCCCTCTTCATCCCTCCCTACCATTGTCAACCCTGGCCTTGCTTGTTGACCCAACAACGCGTCTGTCCTCACGTCCGTTTGTCAAGTGTCAGCGCAATCACCCCGCCCTCCATATTCATCACACCTCAGTTATTAATTTTAGCAATCCATTCTCTTTAATTTTCCTTTATCTTTAAATATTCGCTTTACATTGGTGTGGATTCATTCCACTCTGATTAGGTTAAATTAAATCTACTAACGCTCTTTGCGCATGTCTATGTTTAATCTTGGGGCACTTGGCTTTCTGCGTTCATTCGCTTCTTCCTGTATTCAATCAGGTGTGTATATGTCTAAGCCTATAACTACTCAACTACCGACTAATCAAATATTCCAGCTTACAACGTTAAAATTACTTTATGTAGATGCCTATGCATCGCCCACGCATCCCCTGTATTGGATCATTCACTCATACATAAGGGTGTGGTGTCAAAATTACAAATTGTTAAAATTTATAGTTATTAAAGAGTGTGTACTTACAACAAGTGCACGTTATGAAAATGCGTGCGAAGAATTCATGTACGCAATTAGATACCAAAGTACTTGCATGTAAAATGTGTATACACATGACTGAGAGGGCTCATACCCATGTATCGCGAAATATAATTAAATGTATATAAACAATATTATCGTCAACAAGATGAACACTTCTTTGCTTATTATATATGTTGGGCCATTTTCAATCAGGCACATGCCTATGCATGTATAACCATACATCTATTTAACAGTTAAAATATGTGCGCAGGCCTGTGCCATTGCTTAAAACTTTAAATTATTATTAGAAATACTATTTTATATCCTCACTGCACACCATAAGTGAAGGATGCCGAATTATGGTTTCAGGAGGCAATTGTAAACAAAGAGATGTTTGCTGTTCGATGTCTGAAGACCCGGTTGTTTCGAACCGCCCGACCTCGCTCGACCAACACGTTGCTTATGCTATGTTGCTCAACTGAGGCTGCCACTGTGTTTATCCACATACGGCTATTACGCTCTCCCGCAACAAGTTGCGACACGTTGACACGCAGGTTCGCAACAACCGGCCCTTATACAATGTTCCGCATCATTGTACTTCTAGGTATATCGAAAGTGGTAGGTCTGGAATTAACAAATCTTTTTAATTGTTGGACTTATGTACCCCTGTAGCTGTGTCCCTAAGGCGCCTTGGTATTAAGCTAGATGGGTTGCGATCAACAGAGACAAAACCTCAACATCAACGTCGATATCTATTCCCTATTACCACCTTGCCTATGTTTCGCACTTACAAAAGCACGCATGCCTATATGTACATACAGTTTGGCACTATTTTATACTGACTGCCTATTTTACAGACTTGGTGTGGGCATGCCAGGGAACAGTCGAGGACGGCCACTGGTGCGCGGGGCGATCTACTATTTGATTACCTAACTAAGACCGTATTTAGCCTTTTTGCTTCGCTCTTCAAACTCTCGCGCACGTGTGTATACTGGCGTCCGCGACTATTTTCTGACACTTCACTTTACTCATACATACTTAAATCTACGCTAATCTCCATGCGCGTTAATTCTGCGACTCGCAAACGATATGCTGCAGTGGCGAAGTCTCCACCAAACGACCCGCTTCCAAATAAATGTATGTGCCTAACCAGCACTGTCCAGCTTTTATGTATAGGTATATAGATATGTACGAGCGTAACGAACGAGCGCAAGCAGATGCGCTTTGAAGATTACAATATTTGAGGGTGATTTCGGCCGCTATACTGCGCAGTACACCGGCTCTGCCTGATAAATAATGTTTGATCGCCACTTTCGTGCTCTGCGCTCTGTCACAGATGCGCTCGGATAGCAATAACGATGCGCGCTCTTCGGCTTATCTTTGCTACCAGCAAGGAACGTGAAACCCACCCTCGACGTGACGCAATCAACTCGTACTGGATGATGCAAATACTTATAATAATGCAAACGTTTGTCACTCACCCGACATCAATTTTCGTTGAAGTTGCTTACGCGATTTTCATTCATGCCCGTTTCTGCTCGCTGCCCTGGCTCATTCGCTGGTTATTTCCAGGCGTTATTTTCGCGGTGGCTGGCTAATCGCTGCATTTGACGTGGTTTCTGGTGTGCGTTTCTGGATTTGTTTGAGGAGGCGCAATTCTTTTTGGCGTGAATCCTCGTAGCTCTGCCCAATCCTCCGAGTAGCCTTGGTTCGCCCGTTTGCTTTATCTTGGTGGTGCTTGTTTTCAACTGCTGCTGCACCTATTTATGTATAATTTGACTTACAACAAGGTTCTGAGAAAAATTTAGGCTTGCTTACCCTGTTCGGCTCAGTTAAGTGTTGTTCGGTCGGCTGTTTGACGTGAAAAGGCCGGAAGTTGAACAACACGAACTTAGCTGCCCCAGCCATTCGTAGTTGGCAGGGTTCGATAAGCCTTTTAATCAGCTGATTGGCAAGGTTGTATTGCCGTCCGGACCGGTCCGTGACTTAAGGCCGAAACACATCGTTTCGTAACAGGGCGAGCTAAGCGATGAATAGTAGTGAGCCGATTAGCTCGAAAGACGGAAAGATGATGTTGCGTTGGCGTTATTCGTGCTCGAACCCGCGTCCCAGCTTCATACCCTGAGGTCCTTTGCATGGTACACTCCCATACGTCCGCCACTCATGTCGGCCAACTCATAAAGGCACCGTCCGATGCGCTGCGTGATCACCGCCCTGGTGAATTTTGGTGCCAATTTGGCGTTGAAACCTCGCGTGGCATCACTCTGCCGAAAGCTTCTCCTGTATACTACCTGGCTCACTGCGTAGGTTATAGGTCTGGCGCGTGTGTTGTACGCTCTTTTCCCTTTTTCGTGCGCCTGCTTCAGGCTCTGTGATATCTTGTCCCTTAGGATTTTTAATCGGAGGTCCTTCGGAATAAGCTCTGTATCCGATTCAGCCACTTGATCAAGTTTTCGAAGCAACGTATAGGACTCTCCGTGCTGGATCATGCTTTGGCCGAAAACAGCTCGGTATGGTTCCATTTGAATCGCCTCATGTACTGCACTGCGAAGTGCGAAGGCCGCCTTGGACACTTGGGCGTCCCACGATCGCTGGTCCTCTCCGATATAGGATCTAATGATGGCTAACAGCGAGCGATTAATCCTCTCCGAAGCGTTCGCTTGCGGCGAATACACTGCTGTTCTTACATGCCTGACTCCGTAGGCGCTGAGGAATTCCTGAAACAAATCTGAAACAAATTGCCGCCCATTATCAGAATGCACCACTTCGGGAACCCCAAACACATGGAAGACCTCGTTTTCCAGGTATCGGATCACTCCCTTGGCAGTAGCAGTTCTCATAGGTTTCAGAAGGGGGAACTTGGAATAATGATCCAAAACAACAAAAATGTAGCAGTTGCCCTCCCGTGAGCGTGGATACGGCCCGCAAAAATCAATATATAATCGCTGAAATACCCTTTCCGTCTCTGTGCGTGCCCCCATGAGTGGTCGACTAACTTTGTTTGTTGCTTTGCTGCACTTGCATACCTCGCACCGCCCTACAAAGTTCTTCACGGCGGCAACCATCCCTGGCCAATAATACCTGTTCTGCAAGCGATGTACAGTCTTTGCCATACCTCCATGGCCAGCTGCCACCCCACTGTGCATCCGCTGTATCAGTATCTCCCGCAGCCCCTCCGGTACCCAAATCTTCCAGAGACTGTCTTCCACTTCTTCCCCTCTTCGGAAGCCTACGCGCTTGAATATTATGTTGTCTATGACCTTGATGTCAGGCACCCTCTGTGAGTTTTCTTGGACTGCCCTAACGAGTCGCTGATAGCTAGCCGACTGGAATTCCTTGTCATTTAACGATATGTCCGTTTCTTGCCCTACGACGTCAATCTCCTCCATGTGGACCCGACTTAGTGCATCCGGCACGATGTTCTGCGCCCCTTTCCGATGGATTATTTTGAAGTCGAACGCCTGCAGCTTAAGACTCCAGCGAGCTAGCCGTCCGGATAAGTCTCGCTGACTCATGAGCCATTTTAAGCTCATGTGATCCGTTATGATGGTGAACGGTGTGCCCTCTATGTACGGCCGAAACTTCTTTACGCTGGTTACCGCGGCTAGGCACTCGAGCTCAGTTATTGTATAATTCCTCTGAGCTGAGTTCAACTTCTGGGATATATACGAAATAGGACGTTCATTTCCTTCGTCGTCTAATTGGAACAGAACTGATCCAATACCTGTCGTAGAAGCGTCACACTGAATGAAGAACTGCCTGTCAAAGTCCGGGTTCACAAGGACTTTGGGAGATGCCAAGTCGTTCTTCAGCTCCTCGAATGCAGCTACGGCCTCTGGTGTCATGGAGAAGTCCTTCTTCTTTCGCAGGCAGTCCGTTAATGGTGCAGATACAGTGGCGAAGTTGGGGATAAACCTTCTGTACCACCCCGTTAGTCCAAGGAATCGTCGCAATTGTTTAATGGTTTTCGGAACAGGAAACTCAATCATGGCCTGTATTTTAGCAGGATCCGTCCGCAACTCACCCTGCCCGATGATGAATCCCAGGTACTTGATCTCTCTTTGACAGAAGTTCGACTTTTGCAAGTTTATGGTCAGCTTTGCTTTCGAGAGACATTCCGCAACCTCTGCTAGATGTCGCATATGCGATTCGAAGTCTGGAGAGCAAACGAGCAGGTCGTCAATATATATAAAAACATTGTCTCTGAGTCTTGACGGAATGACGCGGTCCATCAGCCGACATAATCGTTGGCTGGCATTGCAGAGCCCGAACGGCATCACCTTAAAATGGTATAGCGGCCGTCCTGGCACTGTGAATGCCGTCTTTTCCCGAGACTGCTTTTCCAACGGAATTTGCCAGAAGGCGTCCTTCAGATCAATACCCGTTATAAAAAAGGTGTCGCGCAGCCGGCTGAGGATTCCCTCCACATGCTGCGTAGGGTATGCGTCCTTTTTTGTGCGCTCATTGAGCTTACGCATGTCCACGCAAAGACGGTTCTTACCGGGCTTCTGCACCAGCAGGATCGGAGAACTCCAGGCGCTGTTACTCTCCTCTATGACCCCAAGGCTGAGCATGCGGTCTATCTCTTCGTACGCGTACCTTTGCTTGATTGGTGACATTGGATAATAGGGCTGCTTGACTGGGACTGTTTCATCATATACTTCTATTCGGTGCTCCATTAGATGTGTTTTTCCAAGCCCAAGTTTTGCTGACGACGGGAATAACGATTTAACATGCTCCAGGTCCTGCCGCTCCTTAGCCGTCAGCTCAACCATTCCTGACCTATCCACGCTTATTTCGGAGACCAGGTTGGGGAGCAAACCAAATGCCTCCCAAAAGTCTATGCCCAGATATAGGTCCTGTTTTAGACTCGGCACCAGGTAAAGGACTAACATCGCCGATTTCCCTCGCCACGTTACCTTCGCGTGAAGCCTTCCCACTACGGATTGGCCCTTTCCATCCGCAGTTTTTAGCTCCTCATCGATCAGTTCGATTTTCCCCCCCGCGAACTGTTGCATGGCTATACCCCCCAAACAGCTTACGGAGGCCCCACTATCTAATAAACCGGTCATCGGTTTATCTTCCACCGTTACCTCTGCATATGGCCTTCTATCTCCGTCACTTCTGATCACGGTCGCTGCTATGGCTCGCCTCATCCTTTTGCGCTCTCCCGTCTTCCACCGGAGCTTCTCTATCTTCCTGGCGCACCTTCTTCCGCCCCCCGTAGCCTCTCCGTTGTTACTGCTTCCTTTAGTTCCAAATATCCTCTGTCTTACTTCCTGATACCGTCTCTCTCTCTCTTTATACGTCTGGTGTGGAGTTCTGGTCTGCTTAGGTACTGCCTCTCGTTTGATGGTTTCTCTTTTCAGAAGGACTGTCCTCCTCAGTTGCTTACCGGGAGCTTCTTCTCCTGGCCCGATTTCCCGGTGTTTCCGCCAGGGAAGCGGTTTTCCTGCTTGCACTTTTCGCACATCGCAAACCTTGCACCCTCCTCGTCGCATTTGTAACATCTCAGCTCGTGAAAACGAGAATCACACCCCTGGTGGTGTGATTTCTTCCTCGCCAAATCTGTTGACTTTCTGGCATCTTCGCTTCTTATGCCACCCCGGTCTCGCCTTTCGAACGCTTCCACCACTGGTCTTCCGGTGTTATCGTCATCGTCTTCGCCTTGCAGCCCACCAATCTCCTCGACATCTCTTTTCTTTACGAACTTCCGATCGTATTCATCGAAGTGCTTATCCGCGCGCCTGCACTGGGACTTCAGCTCTTCTAGCGTCGTTATCTGGCAGCCGAACACAAGGTTTTTAATCCTCGATTTGAGATTCCTCCGCATGAGATTGACCAAATTTCCTTACGGCATGGGTGATTTCATCGTCAAGGCCATTCCTCGCACACTCGCGTAGTAATCGTCAAACGACTCTCGGTGATCCTGTCTTCTCTCGTTCATAGCCTGCCGTATTTCCTCATCGCAATCGGCTTTGCGGAAGTGGTCCAGTAGTGCTGTCCTGAGGTGAACGAATCCATCATTCTCCTCGCTAGCATGTTCCTCCATATACAACCAGAACCTTTCCTGCGCAGCTCCGCTCAATAACAAATGGAAGTTTGCATACAGATCGCCTGACGAAACGCCATGCCGCTTCTGCAGTGTCTCTACCCTAAATAAAAACCGCTCGATGGGGATTGACTTGCTGCCCCCATCGTACTTGAGACCCCAGTCCCTAATAGTTTTAAACCTTGTCTTTGCGTTACTATCCGTGAATGTGTGTCTACTCTGTGGGCTTGGCGTAAACAGCCTCCGCCCCGTATGTTCCGGCTGGACCTCTATCTGCTCTTCCTCCTTTCTCGCCGCTTCACGCTCGTTTGTTGATGAAGGAACTTCAGGATTCTCCGGAGCCCGCTGTCCAATAGCCTGTGTACCCTTTAGAGCACCCTCGATACTTGACACTCGCTCCCCCATTGATCTAACATCCTTCCGTACGGCGGTCATAGCCTCGCGAATGGCATCCGCTGTCGCGCGGTTTACATCCATTTGATACTGGAAGAAAATTGATTCAAACTTCTGTAGAAGCTCGCCCCCCACTTTGTCTATCATATTGGCCTCCGGCGTCGCGATTTCCCCTACCGAGATTAACCTCTGCCTAGGCTGCGTAACCGCACCCACAGGATCGACCTCCTCCGAGGACAACTGCTCCACCTCAGCCTCACTCTCCGCTGCCGACTTCGAAGTATCAACCTCTTTTTGCGTCGACGCGCCTATCTTTCGCTTACCCTTCCTGGTCATCATGAAGGTTATGAATAAAAACTTTGAATATAATGTTCCTACAGGCACACTTATTTATGCGCAGGACCCAAAAAAAAATACCAATCTCAACTCCCTACCCTGATTGAATTTCAATCTACTATTACGCGATTTACCTTTTATGTAACTAATATGTGTGATGAACTGGACTTGGGTGACTGCGTCTCCACCTATCCGTCCTCTACTGTCTCGTCCCCCCCTGTGTTCCTAGTAAACGTCTCCCCTACACTCTTATCCACTACCAACTAGAACCAATTTCCTCCGGTTGGGCTGGATACGCTCCGATCGCGGGTGCGTCTCTGGAGAGCTACCTCTTACGAACGGAAAATATACCCGTATGCAGTAGCCGCTTCTCCCATAAGACGAACCCCAAACGCAGAGTCTACCTCATGATTACGCACCAATGTCTCGACAATCAGTAGCCGACTCCATGAAAATGATACCTTGCGTCGCCCTTAACCCAGTAACAACGCCACCTCTTCAGCCTTGCTAGTAGCTAAAGACGATCGCCCATCCTACCTTGAATGTCCCAACGAAACTACCCCATACGCGCGCGGGTAGTGGCCATTTCGCCGGTAAGACACCCACTCCTCCAAAAGATCTACCTCATGAGCATCTGGCATTCTGCCCGACAGTCAGTGGCCGATCCGACTCTTCTCCAAAGACTTTTTAAAATACCTAACCCCTAATAAAAACCTAACCTTGTATTCCTGTCCCAATGACAACGCATCGCCATGGCACACCGCGAGTTCCATTTGTATTTTGTTGATAGCCACTTTCGTGGCCCCACGTTGGGCGCCATTTTATTTGTTATGTTACCTGGGTACTGCGCGTGAGGTCCCTCCGAGGGGAACCCCGTGGCCTGATGATCCGCTGGGTACGCTTGCGTTGCGCGACTGAGCTCGCCGGATGGGGGGTGGGTGTTGATTGATCAGTGCCGATGATGTTGGATACCGCAGGTGCAACAAAAAAAAACATTCGTACCCCTTCGCTGAAACAGCTGCCATGAACCCCTCTACTCGCGCGCAGGCCACCTGACGATCCGTTGTCGTGCTGCAGTTCGCCTCCATTAAATCGAGGCCGGCCTTTCTGCCCTCTTCATCCCTCCCTACCATTGTCAACCCTGGCCTTGCTTGTTGACCCAACAACGCGTCTGTCCTCACGTCCGTTTGTCAAGTGTCAGCGCAATCACCCCGCCCTCCATATTCATCACACCTCAGTTATTAATTTTAGCAATCCATTCTCTTTAATTTTCCTTTATCTTTAAATATTCGCTTTACATTGGTGTGGATTCATTCCACTCTGATTAGGTTAAATTAAATCTACTAACGCTCTTTGCGCATGTCTATGTTTAATCTTGGGGCACTTGGCTTTCTGCGTTCATTCGCTTCTTCCTGTATTCAATCAGGTGTGTATATGTCTAAGCCTATAACTACTCAACTACCGACTAATCAAATATTCCAGCTTACAACGTTAAAATTACTTTATGTAGATGCCTATGCATCGCCCACGCATCCCCTGTATTGGATCATTCACTCATACATAAGGGTGTGGTGTCAAAATTACAAATTGTTAAAATTTATAGTTATTAAAGAGTGTGTACTTACAACAAGTGCACGTTATGAAAATGCGTGCGAAGAATTCATGTACGCAATTAGATACCAAAGTACTTGCATGTAAAATGTGTATACACATGACTGAGAGGGCTCATACCCATGTATCGCGAAATATAATTAAATGTATATAAACAATATTATCGTCAACAAGATGAACACTTCTTTGCTTATTATATATGTTGGG
This sequence comes from Sphenella marginata, assembly GCA_951509765.1. Lineage (NCBI taxonomy): Eukaryota > Metazoa > Arthropoda > Insecta > Diptera > Tephritidae > Sphenella > Sphenella marginata. The sequence continues at coordinate 75,781,102 of OX608080.1, read as the reverse complement.
CCATTTTCAATCAGGCACATGCCTATGCATGTATAACCATACATCTATTTAACAGTTAAAATATGTGCGCAGGCCTGTGCCATTGCTTAAAACTTTAAATTATTATTAGAAATACTATTTTATATCCTCACTGCACACCATAAGTGAAGGATGCCGAATTATGGTTTCAGGAGGCAATTGTAAACAAAGAGATGTTTGCTGTTCGATGTCTGAAGACCCGGTTGTTTCGAACCGCCCGACCTCGCTCGACCAACACGTTGCTTATGCTATGTTGCTCAACTGAGGCTGCCACTGTGTTTATCCACATACGGCTATTACGCTCTCCCGCAACAAGTTGCGACACGTTGACACGCAGGTTCGCAACAACCGGCCCTTATACAATGTTCCGCATCATTGTACTTCTAGGTATATCGAAAGTGGTAGGTCTGGAATTAACAAATCTTTTTAATTGTTGGACTTATGTACCCCTGTAGCTGTGTCCCTAAGGCGCCTTGGTATTAAGCTAGATGGGTTGCGATCAACAGAGACAAAACCTCAACATCAACGTCGATATCTATTCCCTATTACCACCTTGCCTATGTTTCGCACTTACAAAAGCACGCATGCCTATATGTACATACAGTTTGGCACTATTTTATACTGACTGCCTATTTTACAGACTTGGTGTGGGCATGCCAGGGAACAGTCGAGGACGGCCACTGGTGCGCGGGGCGATCTACTATTTGATTACCTAACTAAGACCGTATTTAGCCTTTTTGCTTCGCTCTTCAAACTCTCGCGCACGTGTGTATACTGGCGTCCGCGACTATTTTCTGACACTTCACTTTACTCATACATACTTAAATCTACGCTAATCTCCATGCGCGTTAATTCTGCGACTCGCAAACGATATGCTGCAGTGGCGAAGTCTCCACCAAACGACCCGCTTCCAAATAAATGTATGTGCCTAACCAGCACTGTCCAGCTTTTATGTATAGGTATATAGATATGTACGAGCGTAACGAACGAGCGCAAGCAGATGCGCTTTGAAGATTACAATATTTGAGGGTGATTTCGGCCGCTATACTGCGCAGTACACCGGCTCTGCCTGATAAATAATGTTTGATCGCCACTTTCGTGCTCTGCGCTCTGTCACAGATGCGCTCGGATAGCAATAACGATGCGCGCTCTTCGGCTTATCTTTGCTACCAGCAAGGAACGTGAAACCCACCCTCGACGTGACGCAATCAACTCGTACTGGATGATGCAAATACTTATAATAATGCAAACGTTTGTCACTCACCCGACATCAATTTTCGTTGAAGTTGCTTACGCGATTTTCATTCATGCCCGTTTCTGCTCGCTGCCCTGGCTCATTCGCTGGTTATTTCCAGGCGTTATTTTCGCGGTGGCTGGCTAATCGCTGCATTTGACGTGGTTTCTGGTGTGCGTTTCTGGATTTGTTTGAGGAGGCGCAATTCTTTTTGGCGTGAATCCTCGTAGCTCTGCCCAATCCTCCGAGTAGCCTTGGTTCGCCCGTTTGCTTTATCTTGGTGGTGCTTGTTTTCAACTGCTGCTGCACCTATTTATGTATAATTTGACTTACAACAAGGTTCTGAGAAAAATTTAGGCTTGCTTACCCTGTTCGGCTCAGTTAAGTGTTGTTCGGTCGGCTGTTTGACGTGAAAAGGCCGGAAGTTGAACAACACGAACTTAGCTGCCCCAGCCATTCGTAGTTGGCAGGGTTCGATAAGCCTTTTAATCAGCTGATTGGCAAGGTTGTATTGCCGTCCGGACCGGTCCGTGACTTAAGGCCGAAACACATCGTTTCGTAACACTTTATCCTCCTGTATTTTTATTATATCCAGGGCATTCGGGGCTGCTAAGTCGAATATGTAGTTCTCAATTTTATCTTGAAAGTCCGCTTCATTTTTGCGATACTTTGCATATGGAAATTTGCATTTTTTTTGTAAATTCCTCCATTTGTGGTATAGTATTTTTAATTTTTTAACACAATTGCCTTCTTTCATTGTAGGGATGTTTGCTTTTTTCCAAAACTCAATCGTGGCACCAATCGTGAATTTCATACTTAATTGCAAACTCATATTTTCCTTGCGCATTTTGTAAAATAATAATTGGAGCACCTGTTTCCCTGATGGCAACTTGGCCCCTGTAATAACACTCTCACATTTTCCCACTAAAAATATATCTTGCTCAGAACGTAATATTTTCTTTGAAATGCCCGATGACGATTTAGAACTCATTTTTCAACTAATTAGTTAATTTTTAACTTCAAAACAATGCAATGCCACCGACTTTATTGTAAATATGAACAAGAAGAACAAGACTTTGTCAGCTGTTTTCCTAATTGCGATGTGTAATTGGCTTAAAGCGCAATAAAGTAAACACGATTATCGATTACTTTTGCACTTTTCATGGCGCAACAATACAAGGTGGACGCAATACGAGCTGATAAAAACCTTTTTCTTGAATTTTGACAGTACACCCATTACTCAGTCCATTTTTGACATAACATTTTCCAATTACAAAAACAAAATTTATGTATAGATGTATGTACATCGTCATGCTCCCACCTGTATAAATTCGCCTTCGTATCACATGAACATTTAATAGTTTTCACTGGGGAATATAAAAAAAATGAGAAAATTATTATTTTTTGCAAGTTTTACCTACTTTGACCTTCACAAGGCACGTTTTAGCATCATCGCATCGGTCTGAAAAATTGCATCATTTCTTTTTACATCTAACCTCATGTTTTAAGCTGAAAAAATTTCAGGATTTTCAATATTTATTTTTCTCCATACAAGCTGCGGCCAGTCTAATATACATACATTTTACAATATTTCTATATCACAATTTTCTATATCTTGCTCTGAACTATCATAAATGCTAGAGTTATTCATAAGCGTAACGAGATCTTTAGTTATTATGAAGTCATGACAGCACTTATTTTCCCTTTTGAGTCCATATCTTACATACAAAATTGAATTTAGCATTTTTTCAGTAATTCTATTACGCTGCTTTGTTTTTTCATGGTGGCAATACTAAAAAGGCAATACTAAAAATTCAAACACAAATATAGCAAGAGCAGCAAAAGGATTTTCCCCTAAAGCATTTTTATACTCCCGAACTTGTGTCCAAAATTCTACAGTGGAACCCACGACTTCCCATTCATTCAAATGTAATTGTTTGTTACATTGGCAAAAAAAACTAAAAACGGCTAAAACGGCTAAAAAAATATAAAAAAACGGCTAAAAAACGGCTAGCGGCTAGATTAAAATTTTCCCGGCTAAATGGAAAAAAAAACGGCTAGATCTAGCCGGAAAACGGCTAAAATGGCAACACTGCTCGCAACCATAGAGTAAAGTTGGAATCAAATAAGACTTCGCTAAAAGCAGTCTTGTTTTAACTGGTGTGAAGTGCTGGGTAGTCCACAATGTTCTAAGCATTCCATATACTTTGCCTATTGCTGTAAAAATATGATTGTTCCACGTCAATGTTCTATTAAAAGTAACGCCAAGGTTTTTAACGGTATTAACAAGTGTTACCTCGGTGTTGTTAAGTGTTATTTTGGGATAGCGGCTTAGGTCAAACGTTTTTTGTAGATGGCGATGCACTGAGATTTATTGGGGTTCAAAAAGAGACCATTATCTGTGGCCCATTTATTTACTAGGCATAGATCGGCGTTCAGATTGTTTATGCAAGTTTCAATGGAGCCGAATGGACTATTTAGATATATTTGAACCTCATCGGCATATATGTATGTGAACATTACTATGTGTAAGAACATTTGGTAAGTCGTTTATATATAACACGAACAGTAAAGGACCGAGTATAGATCCTTGCGGAACACCTATAGTTATTGGCAATGGGTCACTCATGGAACTACCTACACTTACTGATTGGGATCTCTCGTAGAGGTAAGACCTGTAGCGCGATTCACTAACTTTTTTAACGTAATTTGTCAACGATAAATTAACTTAACAATAATTTAAACAATTTTGTGATTCACTAACTGTTTAACACAATTTGTCCACGATAAATTAACGTAACAATAATTTTAACTATCTATGCTATTCACTAACTTTTTGTCAACTCTTAAATCGTTAATTTATCGTAGTCGATTTGTAAATTAATATTTTATCACGTTATCCGTTGGTGTCGTTGAAATATTGGTTAAAATAAAAATAAATTAAAAACAAATTTTTTGAGCAAGAAGTATTTCTATATTTAAAAAAAAGTATTTATTTAAAAAAAAATATATTTTAGAAAAAATGTCTCCCAGTTATTGATATCGAACTTGCGACGTCTATTTTGTTATCCAGACGCTTGTCAGATGCGCTACTGCGACACCAACGGCGGCGCTGACAAATGCTGCACTTAACATTTAAGCAACGTTCTAGTCAATTTCGACTGAGATGCCACATGTCATCATTTTAAACAATTATTTAAACGTTATTGTTAAATCCGAGTTAGTGAATCGCACAATTGTTAAATTAAACAGTATACGTTAATGATAAATATCTCTATTGCAAAATTGTTAAAAGTTAGTGAATCGCGCTACTGATTAGATCTATAGCTGGCCTTGAAAAGTTAAACAGCCTCTTCAATTTTAAACAAAGTAATGTATGATCTACCGAGTCAAATGCCTTAGAGTGATCTAACAGAGTGAGGAAAGTAACACGATCATTGTCCATATTCTGCGTTATATCATCCGATACATTTAACAGCGCAGTGATACAACTCCTATTTTTTCTAAAACCAGACTGGTGCCGACTAATCAAGGAGTTACTGTTTACGAAGAAATTAATCTGCCGATTTACTAAACTTTCGAACACTTTTGACAAAAAAGCAAGATAGCGATAGGCCTAAAATCACCATTCGGTTTTTGAATAGGAATAATTTTCCCCTGCTTCCAGCATTTAGAAAAGACCGCCGTGGTTAAAACTGTGTTGAAAGCGTAAGTAAGGTATGGTAGGATTTTTGGCAACAAGCATTTAATAAATTTTGGGTGAACGCCATCTAGACCAATGGCATTTGATTTTATTGACAGTATAGATTGGACGACGTCGCAGTCATCAACACACTGAAACCCAAAACCAGGAAAAGAAAAATTAGAACCATCGGTGTAGCGAGAAAAGCTAACATTACTCTGAGTAAAGGGCAAGTTGACAAACTCTTGGTTTAACTCATTTGCGTCTATATATTCGGGTGTTATTGTAGTTTTGCTAGTAATACCTATGTTGCGAATCTGTTTCCAGGTTTGCTGAGAGCCAATAGCTGTACTGAAGATGTTTTCATAATATATACGTTTACGAATCTTAATTGCTTTTGTAACATCCCTTCTCAAAATTTTATAGTTAGAGAAGGCACTATCTGACTTTGCTTTCTTCCAATCCGAATACGCTCTATTACGTTTATCTATTAACTTTTGAATAAAGCCGTTAAACCACGGACGCCTTTCACATCTACTTGGCTTTGTTACTAGTGGCACAAATTGGTCAAAAAGGGTACTTATATTGTTTTGAATAAAGTTTATTTGATCATCGGCAGATGTTAAGCGATAAATAGTCATCCAGTCAACACTATTAAAGGCCGCCTCGAGTTGTTGATACTGAATATTTTTAAAATCACGATATGAATAAGTGGGGGTGTAGCTAACGAACTGAAAATCATATGTTAGAAATATTAAGTAATGTTTGGAGAAATTGGGTACTGAAATTTGATCATATAAACGCACTTTTGACGTATTGTTTACCAAGAAAATATCCAAAAGTGTACTAGACGTACACGTAAAGTGCGTTGGTTCGGCATTGTTTACAAAACAAAGACCCAAATTTTGCATACTAAGTGGAAATTTCATGTCATTTAGTATATTGCAATTAAAGTCTTCTGTCAAAATTATTTTGCTATGGCCGATCAATTCATCTTCTAGGAAATCCACAAACTGAATGTAATCTATCTGTTTGTGGGGTCTGTACACACAACCAACGAGCAGCTTGTCGGATTTTGTAAAAATTTCCAGGAAGATGTACTCGATCGGGCTCAAAGCCGGGGACGTATACGCAAGTTTACATGAGATACCGGTTTTTATATAAATAGCCACTCCCCCACCATGCCCGATTCTATCTACACGGTATAACTTATATCCGTTCAGAGCAAATAACTTATCACTGCAGCCAGTAGAGAGCCACGTCTCCGACACACATACTACATCTACATCAGAATCCTCAAAAAGATATCTAAACTCGTCAATCTTTTTAGATAAACTTTGCGCATTTATGTGACAGATTTTAAGACCTTGTTTTTGCCTACTTAAAATGCGCACCATGCTACGCGAATTGTCTCACCACTAAGGTGGTGCTTTGCAAAAGTTTACGCTCCTGTACTCGACTATTATATCTCTTCCTACATCTTACAATATCGTCCGATACGAATGACTCTGGATTATTTTCGAAAATTCTTGACCTAACTAGGTCGTAACTGGTAACCCTCTGTTCCAAACTAGGGGGAAACAAACATAACTGTCAGGAATCATAAAAGGAAAACAATCTGGCATTGCTCTTCAAAGGAAACTATGTGTAGGTAGAGAGTAATAAAAGTAAGTACGAATATTGATCTGTCAAAACCGCGAAAGATTATTGATAGCGTAAGTAATGAAAGAAGTGTTAAAAGGAAAAGGAGATTACGAGTAATGCATTGCTTAAGGCATAAACTAACACACATTGCAATACATACATATGCTGAGCGAATCTCTTATTAGATAATATCACGCTATTTTCTTTTACGTGTTTAATGCTAGTAGTTGCTGCACATCATCTATGCTGTATACTTTAATAATTAAAGTTTAATTCGTCTCGATTTAGGGTCTACCCGAACATATACCTGGCTTCGCAATGAATACACAGAAGATATTTCGTTCTGCTTCTTAAGCTCCATCGTGAGCTGCCAAACTGCGCGGCTCTGCTTGGTGAGGCTCTCATAAATACTCACTCTCCCGTCTTCATTGTAGCTGTTGTATTAGTGGGTTTTCAGTTTTTTCGTGCAGCTGAGATTTTGTTGTTTCGAGTTTGGTGCGCAATTGTTGGATTTGTGCACGCTCAAGCTCAACTTTGGCCATTCGCTCTTCAATATTTACTACAAAAAGTTTTATGTTTACGAAGTCAGCTTTTAACTCCTCGAATCGCTTCTTAACACGTTCCTCTGAATTTTTCACCTCTTTAACAATGCTCTCTTTATTCATTTCCAATTTTGCGTCAATTTGTGCTATCAAGCTATTTGAAAGTTGGCTCTCAGTTACTTGTTGTACTGTTGACTGAGGCGCAGATTGATTTGGAGAGGCAATATTTTGGCGCGCCGCTTCTGGTCTTGTACCGTGCATTTCGCGAAAATTACAAAAATCTTTTTTGTTTATTTATTGATTAATGTTCACTGATAGTAAAATAATTTAACTTTGTCAAAACCGCAGCGATGGTTTGTTGGGATAAAATTTTTTTTTAGGTTTTATACAATGGTAAACGCGAGGAAATTTATAACATAATGGCAGCAACGATTTAACACGTCTAGTCTGAATGCATGCCTATTATATTATTCCTTATTACACGGATGTCAATAATTTTGGTAGCATCAATCCAATTGATCTTCTTGAAAGATTTATGTTGATTACGCAGGGAATTTACCTAATCCAAGCCAAATAGTTTATTCATAAACATGACTGTTCTAAATTTCATTGTTTCTTTTGACATTTCAATTTCATTATAACTTCCAATAACATTACAATACTCTCCCTAAATTGAAATTCTTAACTAAAGGTAATGCATTTCAAACGATATAGTAAAATAATTACATTTCATATGTAAATAATGAGTTTGCACATATGTCAGTACATATACATATGTATATTGTGTTTATTTTTTATTATTATTTAAATTTAATTTTTCTTGATTCAAAATAATTAAACTTAACTGTCTGAAGGTTGAAGACCATTTATTAAAGACCAAAAACCTTGGCAAATGCTTCTAGTTTACGTCTGGATGTTGGTTTTGTTAGCACATCACCTGACATGTCACTTGTTTTTAAATAGATCAGCCTTATTATCTTTTGTGTGACTTGTTGATGAGTGAATTCGACCTTCACATCTATGTGTTTCGTTCGCGGTGAGTAAGAGTTATTACTTGCAAATTTGATGGCACCTTGATTGTCATAATACAGGTCAATCGTTTTCGGAGAGTCCGGCAAGATTTCTCTCTCCAGTTGCTTCAACCAAGTGGCCTCTTGGATTGCTGCTGTCATAGCCATGAGCTCGGCTTCGCTTATGGAAAGCGCACCTGTTGGTTGGCGCTTTGTGCACCATGAAATTGCACCATTTTGCATAGTGAATACATACCCCGTTGTCGACCGCCGTTCGTCTTCGTCGCTAGCCCAATCGGAGTCGCAATAACCTTGTATCTGAGTTGATGCCTTCTTATAGGTAATGCCTTTTATGAATAGTGCCTTTTAAATAGCGCAAAACCCGTTTAGCTGCACTCCAATGCGCTTTGCCGGGATTTTCATTGTACCGGCTCAGAACATTTACTGCAAAGCAAATGTCTGGACGAGTTACTTGAACGCAGAACTGTAATGCACTAATTGTCGATATGGAACATTTCTCATTTCATCCATCGCCGCTTCGTCTTTTGGGCACATTTTTCTGGACAATTTTTGGCAGACACTGAGTTGTAGTCACTCACTTTAAAACGAGCTAATATGTCCTTGATATATTGAGTTTAATCTAATGATAAAGTGTCGGCTAATTTATCGCGCGTAACTCTAACTCCAAGTACCGATGACACGTCGCCAATATCTTTCATCTTAAATCGCAAGAAGAGCATTGCAGTAAGCCTTCCCTCCATATCATTATTGTTGGAAAAAATCAGTATGTCGTCGACGATAAAAATATGCTGGCAATCGACGACACAATAGACACACTGATCAGTCAATGATCGTTTTAGCCCGAAGCTCAATAGTGCTTCGTTCAGTGTTGAATTCCAAGCACGACTCGACTGCTTCAGTCCATATATAGATTTCATCAATTTACAACAACGGGTTGTTCCGTAATTTAACTCCTCCGGCTGAGTCATGAATATTTCTTCATCGAGTTCGCCGTGTAAAAAGGCGGTGACAACATCGAGCTGGCGAATGTCTAAGTCAATTTTTACTTATGGTTGTAAGTTTATTTGATCATCGGCAGATGTTAAGCGATAAATAGTCATCCAGTCAACACTATTAAAGGCCGCCTCGAGTTGTTGATACTGAATATTTTTAAAATCACGATATGAATAAGTGGGGGTGTAGCTAACGAACTGAAAATCATATGTTAGAAATATTAAGTAATGTTTGGAGAAATTGGGTACTGAAATTTGATCATATAAACGCACTTTTGACGTATTGTTTACCAAGAAAATATCCAAAAGTGTACTAGACGTACACGTAAAGTGCGTTGGTTCGGCATTGTTTACAAAACAAAGACCCAAATTTTGCATACTAAGTGGAAATTTCATGTCATTTAGTATATTGCAATTAAAGTCTTCTGTCAAAATTATTTTGCTATGGCCGATCAATTCATCTTCTAGGAAATCCACAAACTGAATGTAATCTATCTGTTTGTGGGGTCTGTACACACAACCAACGAGCAGCTTGTCGGATTTTGTAAAAATTTCCAGGAAGATGTACTCGATCGGGCTCAAAGCCGGGGACGTATACGCAAGTTTACATGAGATACCGGTTTTTATATAAATAGCCACTCCCCCACCATGCCCGATTCTATCTACACGGTATAACTTATATCCGTTCAGAGCAAATAACTTATCACTGCAGCCAGTAGAGAGCCACGTCTCCGACACACATACTACATCTACATCAGAATCCTCAAAAAGATATCTAAACTCGTCAATCTTTTTAGATAAACTTTGCGCATTTATGTGACAGATTTTAAGACCTTGTTTTTGCCTACTTAAAATGCGCACCATGCTACGCGAATTGTCTCACCACTAAGGTGGTGCTTTGCAAAAGTTTACGCTCCTGTACTCGACTATTATATCTCTTCCTACATCTTACAATATCGTCCGATACGAATGACTCTGGATTATTTTCGAAAATTCTTGACCTAACTAGGTCGTAACTGGTAACCCTCTGTTCCAAACTAGGGGGAAACAAACATAACTGTCAGGAATCATAAAAGGAAAACAATCTGGCATTGCTCTTCAAAGGAAACTATGTGTAGGTAGAGAGTAATAAAAGTAAGTACGAATATTGATCTGTCAAAACCGCGAAAGATTATTGATAGCGTAAGTAATGAAAGAAGTGTTAAAAGGAAAAGGAGATTACGAGTAATGCATTGCTTAAGGCATAAACTAACACACATTGCAATACATACATATGCTGAGCGAATCTCTTATTAGATAATATCACGCTATTTTCTTTTACGTGTTTAATGCTAGTAGTTGCTGCACATCATCTATGCTGTATACTTTAATAATTAAAGTTTAATTCGTCTCGATTTAGGGTCTACCCGAACATATACCTGGCTTCGCAATGAATACACAGAAGATATTTCGTTCTGCTTCTTAAGCTCCATCGTGAGCTGCCAAACTGCGCGGCTCTGCTTGGTGAGGCTCTCATAAATACTCACTCTCCCGTCTTCATTGTAGCTGTTGTATTAGTGGGTTTTCAGTTTTTTCGTGCAGCTGAGATTTTGTTGTTTCGAGTTTGGTGCGCAATTGTTGGATTTGTGCACGCTCAAGCTCAACTTTGGCCATTCGCTCTTCAATATTTACTACAAAAAGTTTTATGTTTACGAAGTCAGCTTTTAACTCCTCGAATCGCTTCTTAACACGTTCCTCTGAATTTTTCACCTCTTTAACAATGCTCTCTTTATTCATTTCCAATTTTGCGTCAATTTGTGCTATCAAGCTATTTGAAAGTTGGCTCTCAGTTACTTGTTGTACTGTTGACTGAGGCGCAGATTGATTTGGAGAGGCAATATTTTGGCGCGCCGCTTCTGGTCTTGTACCGTGCATTTCGCGAAAATTACAAAAATCTTTTTTGTTTATTTATTGATTAATGTTCACTGATAGTAAAATAATTTAACTTTGTCAAAACCGCAGCGATGGTTTGTTGGGATAAAATTTTTTTTTAGGTTTTATACAATGGTAAACGCGAGGAAATTTATAACATAATGGCAGCAACGATTTAACACGTCTAGTCTGAATGCATGCCTATTATATTATTCCTTATTACACGGATGTCAATAATTTTGGTAGCATCAATCCAATTGATCTTCTTGAAAGATTTATGTTGATTACGCAGGGAATTTACCTAATCCAAGCCAAATAGTTTATTCATAAACATGACTGTTCTAAATTTCATTGTTTCTTTTGACATTTCAATTTCATTATAACTTCCAATAACATTACAATACTCTCCCTAAATTGAAATTCTTAACTAAAGGTAATGCATTTCAAACGATATAGTAAAATAATTACATTTCATATGTAAATAATGAGTTTGCACATATGTCAGTACATATACATATGTATATTGTGTTTATTTTTTATTATTATTTAAATTTAATTTTTCTTGATTCAAAATAATTAAACTTAACTGTCTGAAGGTTGAAGACCATTTATTAAAGACCAAAAACCTTGGCAAATGCTTCTAGTTTACGTCTGGATGTTGGTTTTGTTAGCACATCACCTGACATGTCACTTGTTTTTAAATAGATCAGCCTTATTATCTTTTGTGTGACTTGTTGATGAGTGAATTCGACCTTCACATCTATGTGTTTCGTTCGCGGTGAGTAAGAGTTATTACTTGCAAATTTGATGGCACCTTGATTGTCATAATACAGGTCAATCGTTTTCGGAGAGTCCGGCAAGATTTCTCTCTCCAGTTGCTTCAACCAAGTGGCCTCTTGGATTGCTGCTGTCATAGCCATGAGCTCGGCTTCGCTTATGGAAAGCGCACCTGTTGGTTGGCGCTTTGTGCACCATGAAATTGCACCATTTTGCATAGTGAATACATACCCCGTTGTCGACCGCCGTTCGTCTTCGTCGCTAGCCCAATCGGAGTCGCAATAACCTTGTATCTGAGTTGATGCCTTCTTATAGGTAATGCCTTTTATGAATAGTGCCTTTTAAATAGCGCAAAACCCGTTTAGCTGCACTCCAATGCGCTTTGCCGGGATTTTCATTGTACCGGCTCAGAACATTTACTGCAAAGCAAATGTCTGGACGAGTTACTTGAACGCAGAACTGTAATGCACTAATTGTCGATATGGAACATTTCTCATTTCATCCATCGCCGCTTCGTCTTTTGGGCACATTTTTCTGGACAATTTTTGGCAGACACTGAGTTGTAGTCACTCACTTTAAAACGAGCTAATATGTCCTTGATATATTGAGTTTAATCTAATGATAAAGTGTCGGCTAATTTATCGCGCGTAACTCTAACTCCAAGTACCGATGACACGTCGCCAATATCTTTCATCTTAAATCGCAAGAAGAGCATTGCAGTAAGCCTTCCCTCCATATCATTATTGTTGGAAAAAATCAGTATGTCGTCGACGATAAAAATATGCTGGCAATCGACGACACAATAGACACACTGATCAGTCAATGATCGTTTTAGCCCGAAGCTCAATAGTGCTTCGTTCAGTGTTGAATTCCAAGCACGACTCGACTGCTTCAGTCCATATATAGATTTCATCAATTTACAACAACGGGTTGTTCCGTAATTAAACTCCTCCGGCTGAGTCATGAATATTTCTTCATCGAGTTCGCCGTGTAAAAAGGCGGTGACAACATCGAGCTGGCGAATGTCTAAGTCAATTTTTACTTATGGTTGTAAAGCGAACAACTGGAGAAAACGTGTCGTGAGAGTCAATCCCCTCGACTTGGGTAAACCCCTGTTCGACTAACCTTGCTTTTCGCTTATTCACATTTCCTTCGCTGTCTGTTTTAGTTTTGTATACCCACTTGCATTTCACCAGTGATTTGTCTTTGGGCAGCTCGACTAATTTCCAAGTTTTGTTTTCATTCAGGGAGTCGAACTCGACTTTCATAGCACGCTTCCATGCATCAGCATAATCGCTCGTTATAGCTTGCTTAAATGTAATGGGATCGCATGCACTAAATGCATATGCCAATGCGCTATAGTTTGGCTTCGACTTGTCGATATTTCGTGATGACCTTTGACGCGGCTCCAACTGAGCCAGTTCATTTTCGTCAATTTCTTTACTTGGCTCCCATTCTGTCTCATCACCCGTCATTTCGGATACTGAGTCAGCTGCAATAATAGTTGGAATAGAATTCACCTCAGTGTCGGACTCGCTTGCAATCGGTGAAGATGTGACAATTTGTGAATCAACTGAAGACGGTATTTCTTTGAACCTTATATTAGCGAATTTTCTTCCCCCACTGATTCAAAATTGTCATTTTCAGAATATTGCAGCCAGTATTGATTGATGTTACCATAAACAGTAACCTGACTTGGATTGTCCAATTCCCCGAACATAACGTCTCTTTTGTCTGTTCGTTGTACAACTTGTACGCTTTAGAATCAGAAGCGTATCCAATAAAAATGCATTCATCTGATTTTTCGCCTAACTTCGTTTGCTTTTGTTTGGGTATTTGAACAAACGCACGGCAGCCAAAACTTTGAGCAAAGATAAATCTGGTTTATGGTTTGTCCAAACCTCTTCTGGAGACATTTTCCCTGCACCTTTACACGGTATGCGGTTAATAATGTATGCAGCAGTCATTGCTGCTTCCGCCCAAAATATTTTATTCAATCCTGAATCGATTAATAAGCACCACACTTTTTCCATAATTGTTCGGTTTATTCGCTCAGCTAGTCCATTTTCTTCCGGACTATATGCTGCTGATTTTTGATGTCAAACTCCATTTGCATCAAAAAAACTTCGAAATTGTTGATTGCAATACCCAGTTTGTTTTTCCGCCATTGATTTGAAACTAATAAATATCTTGAAACCATCTCTTTTATTTTTTATTACATACACAGTTTTCTTGAAAAATCGTCGACGAATGTCACGAAGTATTTGCACCCACTGAAGGATTCAACTGGCATAGGGCCCCAAAAGTCACTATGCACCAGTTCTAGCATTTGTCTTGCACGATTACCAACGTTGCCGAATGGAATACGGGTTTGCTTACCTTTTATGCAAGTACTGCACGTGCTGCTTTGTGGAACTACAAAATTCTCTATTTCGGTTTGTAGAAATTTCATATAATCAAAACTTGCGTGCCCAAGGCGACTATGCCACAACGGCAAACTCTCTTTTGGTTTTTCTACGATGCTCGACTCTTTAGCTGTGAATGATCGGACCTTTTCAGCGACATCCAACTTAAACAAATCATTTACCAAACTAGCTGTTGCAATTACTTTCCGGTTCTTGTTGAATATTTTACATCCACTTCTGGTAAACAAGATAATACGGTCTTGTTTCGGTCGTTTTTCACTATTCGGCTAACTGATAAAAGATTCGCACAAATGTTTGCTAAATGTTTTTGCTACGTTCTCACTTGTTTCACAGTGCCAACACAATCTATTTTAATTTTGTCATTATTAGCAACTCTTACTTCCTTTTGGTTTGCTTTTGATTTGTTTTCTATGGACGATATGTCATTTGTCATGTGAGCAGTGCAGCCACTGTCAATAAACCAGTTTGAGTGGAACTCGTTTGATTGTTTTCTTTTGTTTAGCCGTTTGACAATTTTTTACAATGTGTTTCGTAGAACCACAACCAAAGCAATGCCTGTATTTTTCTTTTTCGTACTTTCGTTTGTTTCTTGCAATGAGAGCCGATTCACTCGTTTCGCTTATTTCATTTTCCAACTCTAGGCCTTGCAATAACAAATTTTTCACATGTTGTTGTTGTTGTTGTTGTAGCGCTACTTAGCCCTACCTAGGTAGTCAGTATATTACCCAGTATTGTCATCAAACTCTTCTAACGGAAGTCCTAGAAACCTAACGCCTTCGACATTGGTGGACCAGAGATATGGGTTTTAGAAGAGTAGGCTCGGTTGAACAGACAAAAAGATGATTGGTATTATGGGGGGACAAGCCGCATGCCGGACAAACATTAGGCAAGTCGGGGTTCAGTCAGGATAGGTAAGAGTTTAACCTATTACAATATCCAGACCGGAGTTGAGCCAGCATCACCCTAGTCTTCATAGGCAGCTCGCGCTCCTCTTCGGCAACGGGTAGTGTTTTTGCCTGAAGAACGGTGTTCGCCGGGAGAGACCCGACAAAGGAATTTACCGAATTCGTATGGATGAGGCGGAGAACCTCCCGGTGCACCTTAGGATCAAACGGCGTGGAAATCAGGTGCCGGATCACATCGAAGTGTTTGCGTAGATGGCACCTTATGCTCCTGGGGGGCGGATTCTCGTTGACCAGGCGTCTGTTCGGATGCTGCGGTTTGCAGAAGTTGAACAAGAATTGCCTGGTCAACATCTCACTATGCTCTTTAACGCCGAGAATTTTCGCTTCATTATGGAGATGGTGCTCAGGAGACATAAGAAGAGGCCCCTGCGGGTTGGGGCTTAGAATAAGCCCGCGGTAGGCACACCAATATGCACAAAGGTAATGATGTGCAACTCGATGGTTGATCTACGGATATGATGCCTCCCACCTCTCTTTACCCATCTTCTCTTTCCTTTCGGAAGGAGGGATGACATGACCTAGAAGGTTGCACTGGTCATACCAAAACGCTCCCACGACAGTCGGGCAGTACAGCAAGGGAGTACCGGAGCGTACCGGATTCATATCCGGCCAAGGACTGTTATTTCGACAACACTCCCCAAAACCTTCGGGGAGTGATTTTGTTGTTAAAACAACAACAACAACAGACATAAGAAGACACCCAGTGGCGGTTCGAAGGGCGGTGTTCTGGCAGACCTGAAGCCTCGTCCAGTGTGTGTCAGCTAGCCCCGGTGACCATATTGGCGTCGCGTAGCTCAGTACCGGCTGACCAATTGCTTTGTATGTAGCTAGTACCGTTTCTTTGTCTTTACCCCAAGTGCTGCCATCTAGCGACTTGAGGATTTTGTTACGGCTTTGTACTTTATTGGCAATTGCGGTTACATGAGCGCCGTATTTGAACATGTTATCAAACGTCACCCCTAAGATTTTGGGGTGTGAGACAGTTGGTAGCTTGACACTATCAACGTAGACGTCTAATTCCACGTCGTGAATAGGGTGGCCGAGGACTTATTCGGTGACAATGACAGTTTCTCCCGGCGAAGAATTCGGACACAGCTGGGAAGTATGAATTTATGAGAGAGCAGAGTTCTTCAACGGAGGGGCCTGTTGCCAGGATCGTACAATCGTTGTCGTAGGAGACGATCGAGACACCCTCTGGTGGGGGGGGGGGAAGTTTCGATACATAATAGTTAAACAGAAACGGGGTTTAACTATTCTGGGTTTTGATCTGGCGCCTCTGAACTCAACCGACGATTGACGGCCACTCAGGTAGTTGGCAGTCCAACGTTTAAGACAGGGGGGAAGGGACGAGTCTTCAAGGTCTTTCATTAGTTGTGCGTGGTTGACCGTGTCAAAAGCTTTGGACAGGTCAAGCGCAACTAGCACTGCCCTGTGGTTTGGACGCTTTTGGTTTAGTCCGTCCCCTATCGGAGTGGTGATGGCGTTCAGCGCGGTGGTGGTGCTGTGGTTTTTGCGAAAACCATGCTGATGTTTGGCGAGCAGCTGGCTTGCCAGGCTTTAGTAGTGGGACCACCTTTGCCTGTCTCCATCTTTCAGGAATGACAAAGGTGGACAGGGAAAGGTTGAAAATGTGTGTAAGGTATCTTATGCCTTCGTCGTCGAGGTGTTTTTAGATCTCCGAATTGCCTCATGAACTTCTGTTGTGGAGATGGCAATGGGTGCATGGCTGTTTTTGTGTTTATGCGCTTCCCTGGTGGCTCGGCGAATCTCTTTGTTCAACGGAGGATGCAAATTGTCGGCAGAAGGCGCTCGCGCATCTTTTAGGCTTCGACTGAACCTTAACACCGAAGGCGATGGATATTTTGTCGTTAGGTTTAGTCGGATTGGACAAAGATTTCACCGTCGACCATAATTTACCAACTCCAGGCGAGAGGTTGCAAGACCTTAGGTGCTCTTCCACTTAGCGCGTTTGTGTTTATCTACTAAGCGTCTGATTTCCGCATTGAGATCCTTTATTTGAGGATACATAGGGTCCAGGCGTCTAATATGGTCACGTTCATTTGCCAGGGCCGCTGCTTCTTCGGGGAAGAATGGACGCACTTCCTTTATTCTACCTGACGGAATGTGTTGATTGGAGGCTGAAATTAGGGCCATACGAAACGCCTTTTCCCTTTTTCGTACGTCAGACGGGGTGGGGAGAGCAGCGAATGCGCTCTCTGTGGTGGTGAGAAAACCCTCCCAGTCGCCTTTATTGAAGTTGGTGTATGTGCGATTTTCAGCGGTGACAAAGTCAGTGGGGCGATCGATAGAGAGCCCTGTGGGTAGGTGGTCTGAAGCAAGCGTCAGCATCGGTCGCCATTGAACGCAGTTTATAAGGCCTGCGCTGGCTATGGTGATGTCTGGCCAGCTAGAGCAGTTTACCGCCACTTTTGTGGTTGCATCCCCATTTACCGTGCAGAACGTCGAATCATCTATTTGGTCAGCCAGCTCCTGCCCCCTACCATCGGCCTGCAAGATGGTGTGCCACAGGTCATGGTGTGCGTTGAAGTCACCAAGGATGACACGATTATCGCTTCTGGGACAACAGGAGGCAGGAGGTATGTATATGTTTATGATTTCAAGGACGACATCGTCTGACCGGACAACCATACCTTGACGTTCTAAGGTGGTGTCCCTCGGGTCGATGTCAGGCATTCTTGAAGTCGAAGGAATCGCGTTACCAGAAGGTAGAGGCGAGTCGGACGACGTTGAAGGTTACGTAGCTCAACACCACGGCGCAACGTACGTAAATATCAGTCCATAGGTTGCTGTTTGCGAGTCCAGAGCATATAACCAGGTGACACAGGCCAAGGCAGTTATTGCACTTGACTGATGCCAAAGGCCCCTGCGGGTTGGGGCTTAGAATATGCCCGCGGTAGGCATACCGGTCGTAAGAGGCGACCAATATGCACAAAGGTAATGATGTGCAACTCGATG
This sequence comes from Sphenella marginata, assembly GCA_951509765.1. NCBI lineage: Eukaryota > Metazoa > Arthropoda > Insecta > Diptera > Tephritidae > Sphenella > Sphenella marginata. The sequence continues at coordinate 75,762,904 of OX608080.1, read as the reverse complement.
GTTGATCTACGGATATGATGCCTCCCACCTCTCATTACCCATCTTCTCTTTCCTTTCGGAAGGAGGGATGACATGACCTAGAAGGTTGCACTGGTCATACCAAATCGCTCCCACGACAGTCGGGCAGTACCGCAAGGGAGTACCGGAGCGTACCGGATTCATATCCGGCCAAGGACTGTTATTTCGACAACACTCCCCAAAACCTTCGGGGAGTGATTTTGTTGTTAAAACAACAACAACAACAACAACAACTGATGCCAAAGGCGTGTATAATCTTAACCGACAAACAGTGCAAGTAGTATAATAGCTGAATTACCCACCGACGTGTAACGTACGTGTACGTATAACGTACGTACGTACTTTTGGGCGAACTTTTATGCCCGTGATGTTAACGCAGAAATCAGCCATTTGCTTTTGTTTACATCTAACACAATGCTGCCATTGATCGCTTTTCATGCATGCTACCGAAAACATGTATATTTTAATCGAGTATTTTTCATTGTATATAAGACCGAAACTGATATTAAAAAATAATAATTGGTCAGTTTATTTGAAATGAAATTTTAACAAAATTTATTTTGGGTTATTTCAATATTATTCCCATAATTGAAAAGGTATTTTTGTAAAACAACTAAAAACGATCTAAAAAGAGCATACGAAATGTGAGTAAGCAACACTGTCGTATGAGCAAGCAATCAACTGACACGTTCATACGTAAAAAATCAAAAGTAGTTTGATTTCTACGTTACGTTCACGTACACGTACGTTGTTGAGTAATCACTTGCATGGCACCCTCATAAGACAGGTCATGTCAGCTGACACGTACTACGTGCTTCCGTCGGTGGGTAATTGAACCATAAGGGATCGGAGCTGATGGTTGTGACTTATACTCGTGCTGATGCTGGAAGAAGAGGGGGTGGGAGAGAGCGGACGCTCAGCATTGCTCAAATCCACTTGGGAAGTGCTACGTAGGGAGTAGCTGTGAGCTGCTGTGTGAGATGTTGACGCCTGGGGGCGTGAGCGGCCGCTAGGAAAGTCTACTTGCTGATGTGCATTGGTAATGCTAGTCGTGGAGACTGATGTGATAGAGTTAGACATATGTGGCGGAGCGATACTTGATCGACGACGGCCACAGGACGTCGTAGGACTCGAACAGCAGGGGGCCACAAAAGTTCCATGAAAACTAGCGGGTCTATGCGTAGAGGGATTTAGTCCAGAGCAAGGGACCGTTCAAGTATTACGTAAGCAGATTTATTACAATTATTTACCCCCCCATCCCCCTTGTCATCGAAAATAAGCAAAGCGGTTACCCCCTTCCAACATGCTTACGTAAACATTTTACAATTAATGTGTTGTTTTTTATACCTAGTAGTGCTTCGCACACAAGGTATATTAACTTCATTCGCCTAACGGTAGTATGTAACGTCATAAACGAATCGAGATAGATATTGACTTATATATATCAAAATGTTCAGGAGGAAAAGAGAAATTGATTGAGCCATGTCCGTCCGTCTGTCCGTCCATCCGTCTGTCCGTCTGTCCGTCCGTCCGTCTGTGAACACCATAACTTGAGTAAATCTTGAGATATCTCAATGAAATTTGGTATGCAGGTTCCTTTTCACTTATCTCGGAGCGCTATTGAAAATAGGCAAAATCGGTTAAAAGCCACGCCCACTTTCTATATATATAATATTTTCGAAAATACAAAAAGAGTGATTATTCAGTACATAATACACCTATAAGGATAATATTTGGTGTGCACTTTAGCGTTAAGGCAAAAAATACATTTTTGAAGAAATTTTTAAAATGGGGCGTGGTACCGCCCACTTTTGATTAAGTCAAATTTGGAAATATTATTAATCATAAATCAAAAACCGCTCAAGATAGCAAAGTGAAATTCAGCACACATATTTATATTAATACAGGCAATATTTCGAAAAAAAATTATCGAAATCGGGTTAGGTCCACGCCCAATTTTATACGAAAGATTTTGAAAAGGATCATAGATATATTGAATATGCTATAACTTTGCTTAAACTAGCTGTATATCATTTCCGTTTCACCTCTAAAGTGTTCGTGGGCAAAGAAAGTCGAAAACACAAAATTTTTGGAAAATGGGCGTGGCCCCGCCCCTTTATGGGGGATTATTCCATAAAACTTTCCATGCCATAACTCCGGTAAAAATTGACTTATTGAAACGATATTTACAGAAAGTGTTCAACATATAAAGGTAACTCTTTGCTGTAAAAATAAACAAAATCGGTGAACGGACACGCCCACTTTTTGAACACAGTTTTGAAAAATTTCTTTGTAAAATTAAAATCGCGATATTTCCATAACTGTATAAGTTATATATATAAGATTTTACACACTTAATAAGCTTTTTAAGAAAAACTAAACTGCAAAAAAATTTTGTGGATTTTGTTGAAGTAGGCGTGGCGCCGCCCACTTTTCAGCAAAAAAGGTCTGTTATTTTCAAAAGCGATTGCTTGAAATTTCAAGAAGGTATTTCAATGAAAGTTAGTGAGATGCTTCCCAATAGTATGTAGTATACTCCTGCCAAAAATTATGCAAATCGAATGACAAACAAGCAAGATTTACGGGAAAGTAGTTAACTCCCTATTGCCTTTTTTTTATTAATTTTTTTTATTTCCATACCTTTTTTTTATTTCATACCTATATTTTGTTATTTAGTGATAATTTAATTTACCACTTACAACAGAAGTGTTTTTAATCGAAAACAATCAGTTGTTTTATACCACCTTTTCAGGTATTAAAATAGACCTGAGTTAATTGGGATAACGCAACAGATCACTACTAGGTATTTAATGTTCGGTTACACCCGAACTTAGACTTCCTTACTAGTTTATATTATAATTATAAATTTTAAAATAACAAAATAGATTTAGGATATACATATATTAGATTAACTGATTCGATTAATCTTACGAGCATAAAAAACTTATTTTAAATTTTTGGTAAACATATTGAATTCAAATTAACAGTCTTCAGTCCATGAAACCCGAGTCCATGATTCTAAGTTGTCGATGACATTTTATTGCTGCTCAATATTGTGCAATATCTTCGTCATTCTCATCACACCATTCAACATCATGGTGCTCTAACTTTTGAAAAATGTACATCAGTTCATTAGCACGACGAGCAGCGACTCTTACATGGCTAGCTTTCCTGTCAATGTTCATGTTTACTTTTTTATGAATATTTTCAATGTGACGATTTAGTGAACGTAGTAGTTCCCCCAACGTATACATTATTTGCGGGATTCCCCGAAAATGCATTTCGTTTTCAAGCAAAAACAATGTGAGGACTGCCATTCGTGTAAAAAAGTAAATAACTACTGATGACGTAATCATCATCTAGACTCCCCCACCCCCATGTCATCGAAAATAAGCAAAACAAAGACCCGCCCGCCCCCCAATAGCGCTTACGTAATACTTGAACGGCCCCCAACTAGTTAGATGCAACCATCTATTACAATTAGAGCATTGTACTGAACGTGAACGTCATAATGGTGCTATGGAGGGGGAAATCGTGATATTTACGTGAGCATATATGCTAATTAATTATAATTATTACACATTTTCCAACGGTTTCTAAAGCTTTTTCGTGTGCTGAATTCGAATCTGAAGTCAGATTTTTCTGGTCACCTTAGGTTTTTTCTCCAGCGGTTGGCTTATAAAGAGTGCGGCAGTTGTAAAAAAAATATTTTTTTAACAATTTTTCTATTTTGTTTTGTATTTGGCGGCATACAGATGTTTCGTAGTGTCACAAATTGGCTATACCCCAAAGTTACCTAAAATAAGTTATTACGAAAAAAAATTACGCATAAAAATCAGACTTCGGATTCAGCACACCTAAAAGCTTTAGAAACCGATGTGTTTTTTGGCTGTTGCACAGTGTAATTAAAAGTAATTGATAAATCTATTTATTTTCTTTTTTTATATAAATACAAAAGTCATAACATCCCTTATAAAAGGCCGACTACCAAAAACGTTGGTAGAAGTCATTTCCAAAGACGTCATCGACGTTATAAATATAGATGGAGTACATGGAAAAAGCGTCTAAAGGATTTTAAGTTCGTCTTCGAGACACTAAAAGGTATCTAAAAAGTGGCCCATAGTAATAATAACCGGATAAATCATTATAAATTCATATATTTTTTGCTCTCATCCTTCTTTTCTCTTTTTGCAAACATGGTTGCTAAATCACACATACACAATACAGTTATAACAAGTGTATTTGCGAAAAACATTTATATTAACGTGTATATAAATGTTTTTCACAAATGTACTTGTTATAACTGTGCTGTATATGTGTGATTTGCCAATGAAAATAAGTACTACTCGCAAGGTGTTTTGATGTAATTAGCATGTTGCGGTCACAAAAAAAGTAAACAAATTTCAAAATTCACTTACACTGAAATTGTTTTTGATTTAACTTTATAACGGTATTATTCTCTGCTGTAATAATTTTTGTAATAATTTTTTATGCAAAAATATAGTTTTTCATCAAAAACGCGAAATCTATAATATTGTTGTTTACACCAAAATTGCGGTTAGGGCTCGATATTGTGGCGAATTTGATGAATATTCGATTTTAAATCCTGTAACAGAAATAATGTAACAGATAAATAGTTTTATTTATTAGTAATAATCGCAATACAGATTTAAGACTACTACTTAAGTAACTCCACAATAGTTTTTAGTTGAAAATAAACTGATTCTCTGGCCTTGATTGCCCCTAGAAGTTTCCAGGTTGTTCCCTTATCGTGTTCTCGAAAGGTCAGTATTATGTATCTACATCTCCTTCATGCCTCGCATTCGTGAAGACTCGTGCTATCTTTTTTCCCCTCTTGCTTGCATGCTAAAGTGTAGCTATGATTATCTCTTCTGAGTTCCTAGTGGTGGCAGTGTTATTGCTATAGGGGTGGTACATACTTGGAATATTGGTCACAATATACAATTAAATTAACAAATACATATTTTATTTAGTTTTCTGAATTTTGGAAATTTAAGTTTACTTTGGTTTGCTCATTATTTCAGTAAATGCCTTGTGGACATCAATAACTAATATTTAACGATTTAAGAATGTTGAGATACATTTAGGCCCGCTTTCATAAAAGCCGGTTAAATTATTCCTAATCGGCGATTCCTTAAACTAGCAAAAAATTGCATTGTGAATAGGCAAAACAGCTGTTTTTCGTTTTGTTTACGTTTTTACATAAACTAAATTGGCTGAATTAATTTTATAGAAAACTGTTCAATGCCTAATATTTACCGGATGCCTAATATTTACCGGAGAATGGTGCCAAAAGACGCGTCTAGACCCCGGCATAAAGAATCCGAATGCAGAAATTACAAATTGTATTTCTGTAAAAAGTTATCGCCAAAAAATTGGCCTAAATTGGTCTAAATTGGGGGATCTGTCCCATGGTATTTAGGTGCAAAACATCCCTATCAGCAATATTTAATGCAAATTAGTCATTGAACTATCTTCTAGAACGGCACCAACTTTCAAAACACTAACAAAATTCCACAAAGTTTCCAAATTTAAATTGTTTTTGTGGGAATATAAACAAATGTTGATTGTGTCCACAGCTGATAAATGCAAATTTTTACTTAATCGGCCATCCATCGCCCGTAAAGTTTATCAGCCGTTAACCGGCCGATTTGTGCTAATCGGCCTTGGTGAAAACGGATTTTAGAGAAATCAGGATTAAATTCGGATTAAGCGCTAACCGGCTTTTATGAAAGCGGGCCTTAGTAGTTAATGTTTTGCATTTGAAATCTGCTGCCCTTTTGAAATTATTATTATTTATTTAGACTTAAACTAATATGTAACTAAAAAATTTCACAAACGTTTGGATATGTTTTACAATGATATGGTAGCCTTTTAGAAGTTGCTTGATGTGAACGCTCAGCGAGGTGAAAAATTTGCCAGTTTTCAAAAATAATGTTTGAAAATTTGCATGTTTCACTTATGATGAATTTCATATCAAACCCAATATGCATTGAACCCGACCCCCCCAGAATTTGATGAAATTTTGCATATATGTAGGTACATCTTATCGACCCAAGCATAACCTAATTTTTAGAAATTGCATTTTCGAAAAATTGTGGGCCTGGCAAGGTATCGAAATATTCGAAAATATTCGAAAAATTACTATAATAGGTACTTTTAAAGTGTGATTACTACGGAATAGCTTTATCGATTTCAAAGATCTTCATACCATTAGAAAGGTATTGAAATTTTATTAAACTGAAAAAACACTTCAAAGATAAAGCGATTTTTAGAAAGGTGTATATCTAAAAAGTAGAATGGCGTTCTTCTTCTTTTCTTTTTAAAAAATCTGTTAATATACATATACTAAATACGCCACATAAAAACTTTAAGAACCTCCTGTGAGCGAACCGTTTTGATCGATTTGAATGAAATATACACCGATGGAGAGGAAATTGAAAAACACTGATTTATATGCGGTATATTTTCAGGGGCGTCCCCGAAATTTAAGGATGGGGGTAGGGGGCTTGCGACCCCACGACCCCCTCCAGTCACCACCATCGCCGGTATTTGCGCACTTGACCATCTTAGCATCTGCCTTTGGTTTGAACAAAATATATTAATATTTTAGCGCGTAATCATATATATGAGCCGGTTATTTTGAAAGTGGTTCAAGTCCATTTTTAAAAAAAAATTGAGTTAATGATGACAATAGTCATAGCCATACACGATCTTTTCTTTTATAAACAATTTAAGGCTAATGTTATTAAAATCACTATGATTTGGGGCACTTGAAAATTGGCTAGCTAACGAAAAGAAAAAAAAAATATTTTGAAAGTGGTTTAAGTCCACTGAAAAACAAAACTTGCATATGGAATGTCTTATGGTACAAATGCCCCAAAAATGCATCATTGCACAGTACAGCAATAAAATTCACTACAAAGCAGTAAAATTTATAACGGGAAAAATTACATAAATAAATACATTACATAAATAAAAATCTGTATCTAAATTAAAAGCTTCCGTATTTATTTTCAAACTGTTACATTCATACCAATTGGGTTAGGGGGTTACAATATACCCGCGGTTGGTATGGCTGTCGTAAAATGCGACTAAAATCCAGGATTCAACCTGCTGTCGCTGTCCGACGGGCATATTCCTTTTGCTAATTCCTACTGCAAATTGTGCGCTGGGTATTGGAGCCGCAACATAAAAATTCCCTAATGAAACTCAACAGCTTTGTTGGTAGGTTAAAACCGGTCATACGGTTAATGGCATTTAAGTATTACATTCATCTGCATTAAAAATAAGGTATTTACAATTTCTATTATTTAATTTCATCAAAGTAGTATCAAAACCGATTTGATATGCAATTAATTTGGGTAATTTGACTAATGTTATTGTGAAAGTATGTTGTTTGCTTGTCAAACCCAAGTAATAATTTTATTTTACTCATATAAAGGTAGTGAAGTAATTTTAAGTAAAATAATTGACTTACAATCATTTGAGTAAAGAACACGAAGTGGACTTATATTCCTTTTGATAAACAAAAAAGTGATTTTATTAATTTTGAAAGTGGTTTAAGTCCATTCGAGGTTCTGAAATACATCTTATTTTTCTAGTAAAGTTTATAAAACGTATTACATTATATATTCTAACATGTTTACGGCCGCAAAGCCATGAAAACAACTTGATACCTGTTAACAATATTTTTGAAACAATGCAAACGCAAAACCTTAAATATCTCAGTTCAAGAACGAATGGACTTGAACCACTTTCAAAATAACCGGCTCATATAATACTTCTATATTGCGCCTATTGAACTATTCAGTTGACCCAACATTACAGTACAGGTATACACGAGAAAAAATATCAAGGTTGACGTCAAACTTTTGTAAAGAGGGGGTCATGAAATATGTGGATATTTCAACAATTTCCTAATAAATGCATTAATTTATCGCCGGTCGTAAGATTATCTGGTAGCAAAAATAAATAAATTATTTAATAGAATATTAAAAATATGAAATACATCAAGATTTTTTTTCTATTGGTTGGCCTTTTCATTGTTTAATCCACTAAACTGTGATTTTATAACTTTTATGCACAATTTGTGCAAAGGGAATAACGACCCCCGTGATTCTCCTTGATAATATTTTTTCAACGCGCATGCGCAGAACTCGCATTTGAACAGTTTCATACAAATAATGTTAGTATGAATTTTTGCACATTGTGAACATAGGATAGGCGTAATATAGAAGTATTATATATATGCGCGTAATAAAATTTCCTCTGTAAGGTCGCATAACCGGCGATGGTGATGACTGGAGGGGGTCGTGGGGTCGCTAGCCCCCTACCCCGATCCTTAAATTTTGGGGACGCCCCTGAAAATATACCGCCTATGAATCAGCGTTTTTCAATTTCCTTTCCACCGGTGCATATTTCATTCAAATCGGTCAAACGGTTCGCTCACAGGAGGTTCCTAAAGTTTTTCATGAGGCGTATTTAGTATATGTATATTAATAGATTTTTTAAAAAGAAAAGAAAAAAAGCGCCATTCTACTTTTTAGATATGTGGCTAGATTAGCCACAACACTGGCGGGTACAACCCTGCCGCCAACATTCACCACACCACACAAACACTTACACAGTCACGCGCATATAATTTGTCAACACAAAACACACACACTTTTGTAAACAAAAACACAATTCGTAAATCTCTGTGCAAAACGGTCGCATATCGCCTGAGCCAAAACGAATAAATCTATTTACGAGTTAAACCCAAAATTAATTTCTTTTATTTGTTTAAAGTACGGTAGTGAGTGCAAAGGTTAGTGAAGTGCAGTGCCCTAAATTAAATATAGAAGTGCAAAAAACAAGCACATACACTAGGGTGACGGAAAAAAAGAAGAACCACTCAACATAAAAATATACATACATACATACACATATAAAACTAAAAATTAAAATTCGGGCGCGCCGGCTTATAATACGGCCATTAAATATCAAAAAAAAATACAGTCCACTAATTTTGCAAATTCGGGCGCGAACAAATAAATAAAAAACTTAAACTGCACCAAAATAAGACAACAACAAAAGGATATGTACCCCTAACCCCTTAGAAGCGGTACCCAAGTAAGTTGTATCTTCACAATTTATTTAAAATCAAAATTTGAAATTTGCTGAAACAATAGCAACCAACAATCTGATATTAAATTGTACATACACATGTACATAAGGACCAATTTTAATACAAAAATTTTCCACCAAAAACGGAATATTTTAGAATAAAATGTAGTCGGTAAAAAAGCCGCAAAAATTTATATATATATACAGTCTTCCCGATTTATCGAAGTTCCCACTTACATACATAAATTAAAACCGCACAAAAGTATAGAAACAATATACTTAACTAAATTTAAAATCGCGGCTTTCTGCTCATTTTTCGTGTCATCAAGCACAAACAAAAATTAATAAAAACAAAATACATATATTCAAGTTTTCACTTGCAGATTTTTCCCGCAATACCCCCTTTGCTTACATTTCGTGTCATCAAGCACAAACAAAAATTAATAAAAACAAAATACATATATTCAAGTTTTCACTTGCAGATTTTTCCCGCAATACCCCCTTTGCTTACATTCCCTTACACATACAAGTCAAGCAAAGGCAGGATTGTAACAATAAATAAGCAGAAACTAACAAGTAAAAAAGAACCAAAAACATTTAAATAACCACAAACCTATTTCTGACATCCCATCAAAAATTGTTTGGAGTCTTATTATCTAAGAATTGCATTAGCACAAGTAAAGCAGAACACAATTTATCATATTGGTTACCTGCCTTGCTTTTGTCCACCGCGGCTATTGTCACTGCTAAACATATAGACAAACACACAAACTTGTGTTTAGCCACCCTCACTAAAAATACAGTACATACAAACGTACATATATATACATAAAGAATTTAATAACTGACCTTATTCAAGGGAGTAACCCAACAAACTTTTTGTGCACGAAAGCATAAAGTAAATTACAAATATACAAACGTATATACATATTTATATTCAACGTAATAAGTATAATCAAACCCGACTTGGAAATTACAGTCGCGAGTAAAATAAAAGCAGTGATCCCTATAAAATCGCGGTAAACTAAAAATTATTGTATAAACATAAATAAAAATACACAGTATTTTATTGATTATAAAAAATCAACTCTGTAACGACTGAAAAATAAAGGTCGCGCGCAAAAAATAGGCACCGATAAACAAAAAGTTCAGTACATTAACTTAATACAAAAGAAACATACAAATATCTATAGAAATAGAATCATATCAGTAATTCTATATTAAAAGAGGTTCAGTTTCGACTCATAATGTCAACGGATCCAAAATCACCTCATCTATTATTAGATATACCCAAAATGGGTGAAAAAGAAAAGCCTTAAGGCAGCCCAGCTGAAAGCACCCGTTCAAAACAGGGTGCAAAGCAAAAAAAGGGAAAGATTTTTCAGCTGCAAAATTCATTGCAGAAAGTGACAGTATCATAAGATACTGCACAAGGTTCTCTTCAATCCCAATAGAGGAAAATACAGAATCAGTTCTTGAAGTGATGGAAAAATCACTTGATAGATTTTGGACACGCTCCAATCGGCATATGACGCAATCATCGAAACTCGGCATATTTAAAATATAAACACTGCTTAGACCAATATGAAGAAACTAAGGCTTTGATCTCCGATCAACTCAAACTTCTTAAGCCTATAACTGCACCTACTCCACCCCAGCGAGTAGAGCTGCCCCAAAAACAAGAAGCAAGTTCAGGCATCTATATATTAATAGGCTAACATTTTTTCCATACAATCAATTGCCAAAGTGTATCTCATAAAACAATGCATAGCTCCAATTATTATATATTTTGATATGTTTTCATGGGCCAGGAGCTTTGCATAGGCATATTATATTTAACAACAAATGCTTCATTAATTTGTAATAATTCATCAAAGTTTTCACCAAAATCCAAAGCTGTTAACTACAGTATCTGACTTTTTTGTTGTACATACAGCAGTGGCGCAGGCGGTGAGCGTGCCGGCTATGACGCGTGCGTTCGTAGGTTCAAGGACGTGTTCAGGGCAGGTTAAGTTTTTTTTTTTTTACTAAATTGAATTTGCCTTAACAATACGAAAACTTTTTATTATATTTTTTTTTAAATTTATTATATTTGTAATCCAATATTTTTCTGTTTATTATGTTTATGACATCTATCTTGGAGTGAAAATCCCAAATTTTTAGAAAAAATATAAAAAATTATTACAATTTATCAATATTTATCAATTTATATTTTTTAAGGAATATATCATATTTAATATGGAAAAAGTAAAAACACAGTTTGTAGCTTCTTGAATTTTATATTTACGAAATAATTAGAAATCGCGTTAATTTTCCTAAAGATATCAACTTTTTTCTTCCTAAAAATTTTTATTTGTAAAAGAGTCGACATACATATAACCCAATATTTCAATATTTTTCTGTTTATGACATCCATCTTCGTGTGAAAAAACCAATTTTTTTGAAAAAAAGCTAAAAAATTATTTCAATTTATCAATATATATTTTTTAAGAAATATATCATATTTAATATACAAAAAGTAAAAACGCAGTTTGTAGTTCTTCAATTTTATATTCACGAAATAGTTTGAAATTGCGTTAATTTTCCTAAAGACATCAACTATTTTCTTCCTAAAAATTTTCATTTGTAAAAGAGTCGACATATAACCGGAATCCTTACATATTTAGGCTAAATAAGGCCAGTTAGGTTATGTGTTTTCAATATTTCCGAGTTGAATTTGGCGAAAAAAACCAGAAAACCATCATATGTCTAAGTTGTAATATTCTCCCGCTATACGGACTTCAAAAAATCTACAACTAAAAGAAAAATTGAGAAAACTGTCTGTATACCAAAAAAAAAAAAACACAATTTGGAAACCGGCTAATGTTAAGAAGTTAACGGAATCTCAAAATGAACTTTCATTCGTTTCAATCCATATGGCCAATTTTGTTCGATATGGCATCATTCTATGTGACCATTATCTATATATTAATAGGCTAACATTTTTTCCATACAATCAATTGCCAGAGTGTATCTCATAAAACAATGCATAACTCCAATTATTATATATTTTGATATGTTTTCATGGGCCAGGAGCTTTGCATAGGCATATTATATTTAACAACAAATGCTTCATTAATTTGTAATAATTCATCAAAGTTTTCACCAAAACCCAAAGCTGTTAACTACAGTATCTGACTTTTTTGTTGTACATACAGCAGTGGCGCAGGCGGTGAGCGTGCCGGCTATGACGCGTGCGTTCGTAGGTTCAAGGACGTGTTCAGGGCAGGTTAAGTTTTTTTTTTTTACTAAATTGAATTTGCCTTAACAATACGAAAGCTTTTTATTATATTTGTTTTTTTTTAATTTATTATATTTGTAATCCAATATTTTTCTGTTTATTATGTTTATGACATCTATCTTGGAGTGAAAATCCCAAATTTTTAGAAAAAATATAAAAAATTATTCCAATTTATCAATATTTATCAATTTATATTTTTTAAGGAATATATCATATTTAATATGGAAAAAGTAAAAACACAGTTTGTAGCTTCTTGAATTTTATATTTACGAAATAATTAGAAATCGCGTTAATTTTCCTAAAGACATCAACTTTTTTCTTATTTCAATATTTTTCTGTTTGTGACATCCATCTTCGTGTGAAAAAAACCAATTTTTTTGAAAAAAAAAAGCTAAAAAATTATTTCAATTTATCAATATATATTTTTTAAGAAATATATCATATTTAATATACAAAAAGTAAAAACGCAGTTTGTAGTTCTTCAATTTTATATTCACGAAATAGTTTGAAATTGCGTTAATTTTCCTAAAGACATCAACTATTTTCTTCCTAAAAATTTTCATTTGTAAAAGAGTCGACATATAACCGGAATCCTTACATATTTAGGCTAAATAAGGCCAGTTAGGTTATGTGTTTTCAATATCTCCGAGTTGAATTTGGCGAAAAAAACCAGAAAACCATCATATGTCTAAGTTGTAATATTCTCCCGCTATACGGACTTCAAAAAATCTACAGCTAAAAGAAAAATTGAGAGAACTGTCTGTATACCAAAAAAAAAACACAATTTGGAAACCCCCTAATGTTGAGAAGTTAACGGAATCTCAAAATGAACTTTCATTCGTTTCAATCCATATGGCCAATTTTGTTCGATATGGCATCATTCTATGTGACCATTATCTATATATTAATAGGCTAACATTTTTTCCATACAATCAATTGCCAAAGTGTATCTCATAAAACAATGCATAGCTCCAATTATTATATATTTTGATATGTTTTCATGGGCCAGGAGCTTTGCATTGGCATATTATATTTAACAACAAATGCTTCATTAATTTGTAATAATTCATCAAAGTTTTCACCAAAACCCAAAGCTGTTAACTACAGTATCTGACTTTTTTGTTGTACATACAGCAGTGGCGCAGGCGGTGAGCGTGCCGGCTATGACGCGTGCGTTCGTAGGTTCAAGGACGTGTTCAGGGCAGGTTACGTTTTTTTTTTTTTACTAAATTGAATTTGCCTTAACAATACGAAAACTTTTTATTATATTTGTTTTTTTTTAATTTATTATATTTGTAATCCAATATTTTTCTGTTTATTATGTCTATGACATCTATCTTGGAGTGAAAATCCCAAATTTTTAGAAAAAATATAAAAAATGATTCCAATTTATCAATATTTATCAATTTATATTTTTTAAGGAATATATCATATTTAATATGGAAAAAGTAAAAACACAGTTTGTAGCTTCTTGAATTTTATATTAACGAAATAATTAGAAATCGCGTTAATTTTCCTAAAGACATCAACTTTTTTCTTATTTCAATATTTTTCTGTTTATGACATCCATCTTCGTGTGAAAAAACCAATTTTTTTGAAAAAAAAAGCTAAAAAATTATTTCAATTTATCAATATATATTTTTTAAGAAATATATCATATTTAATATACAAAAAGTAAAAACGCAGTTTGTAGTTCTTCAATTTTATATTCACGAAATAGTTTGAAATTGCGTTAATTTTCCTAAAGACATCAACTATTTTCTTCCTAAAAATTTTCATTTGTAAAAGAGTCGACATATAACCGGAATCCTTACATATTTAGGCTAAATAAGGCCAGTTAGGTTATGTGTTTTCAATATCTCCGAGTTGAATTTGGCGAAAAAAACCAGAAAACCATCATATGTCTAAGTTGTAATATTCTCCCGCTATACGGACTTCAAAAAATCTACAACTAAAAGAAAAATTGAGAAAACTGTCTGTATACCAAAAAAAAAAAACACAATTGGGAAACCGGCTAATGTTAAGAAGTTAACGGAATCTCAAAATGAATTTTCATTCGTTTCAATCCATATGGCCAATTTTGTTCGATATGGCATCATTCTATGTGACCATTATCTATATATTAATAGGCTAACATTTTTTCCATACAATCAATTGCCAGAGTGTATCTCATAAAACATTGCATAGCTCCAATTATTATATATTTTGACATGTTTTCATGGGCCAGGAGCTTTGCATTGGCATATTATATTTAACAACAAATGCTTCATTAATTTGTAATAATTCATCAAAGTTTTCACCAAAACCCAAAGCTGTTAATTACAGTATCTGACTTTTTTGTTGTACATACAGCAGTGGCGCAGGCGGTGAGCGTGCCGGCTATGACGCGTGCGTTCGTAGGTTCAAGGACGTGTTCAGGGCAGGTTACGTTTTTTTTTTTTTACTAAATTGAATTTGCCTTAACAATACGAACACTTTTTATTATATTTTTTTTTTAAATTTATTATATTTGTAATCCAATATTTTTCTGTTTATTATGTTTATGACATCTATCTTGGAGTGAAAATCCCAAATTTTTAGAAAAAATATAAAAAATTATTCCAATTTATCAATATTTATCAATTTATATTTTTTAAGGAATATATCATATTTAATATGGAAAAAGTAAAAACACAGTTTGTAGCTTCTTGAATTTTATATTTACGAAATAATTAGAAATCGCGTTAATTTTCCTAAAGACATCAACTTTTTTCTTATTTCAATATTTTTCTGTTTGTGACATCCATCTTCGTGTGAAAAAAACCAATTTTTTTGAAAAAAAAAGCTAAAAAATTATTTCAATTTATCAATATATATTTTTTAAGAAATATATCATATTTAATATACAAAAAGTAAAAACGCAGTTTGTAGTTCTTCAATTTTATATTCACGAAATAGTTTGAAATTGCGTTAATTTTCCTAAAGACATCAACTATTTTCTTCCTAAAAATTTTCATTTGTAAAAGAGTCGACATAAAACCGGAATCCTTACATATTTAGGCTAAATAAGGCCAGTTAGGTTATGTGTTTTCAATATCTCCGAGTTGAATTTGGCGAAAAAAACCAGAAAACCATCATATGTCTAAGTTGTAATATTCTCCCGCTATACGGACTTCAAAAAATCTACAACTAAAAGAAAAATTGAGAGAACTGTCTGTATACCAAAAAAAAACACAATTTGGAAACCCCCTAATGTTGAGAAGTTAACGGAATCTCAAAATGAACTTTCATTCGTTTCAATCCATATGGCCAATTTTGTTCGATATGGCATCATTCTATGTGACCATTATCTATATATTAATAGGCTAACATTTTTTCCATACAATCAATTGCCAGAGTGTATCTCATAAAACAATGCATAACTCCAATTATTATATATTTTGATATGTTTTCATGGGCCAGGAGCTTTGCATAGGCATATTATATTTAACAACAAATGCTTCATTAATTTGTAATAATTCATCAAAGTTTTCACCAAAACCCAAAGCTGTTAACTACAGTATCTGACTTTTTTGTTGTACATACAGCAGTGGCGCAGGCGGTGAGCGTGCCGGCTATGACGCGTGCGTTCGTAGGTTCAAGGACGTGTTCAGGGCAGGTTAAGTTTTTTTTTTTTTACTAAATTGAATTTGCCTTAACAATACGAAAGCTTTTTATTATATTTGTTTTTTTTTAATTTATTATATTTGTAATCCAATATTTTTCTGTTTATTATGTTTATGACATCTATCTTGGAGTGAAAATCCCAAATTTTTAGAAAAAATATAAAAAATTATTCCAATTTATCAATATTTATCAATTTATATTTTTTAAGGAATATATCATATTTAATATGGAAAAAGTAAAAACACAGTTTGTAGCTTCTTGAATTTTATATTTACGAAATAATTAGAAATCGCGTTAATTTTCCTAAAGACATCAACTTTTTTCTTCCTAAAAATTTTTATTTGTAAAAGAGTCGACATATAACCCAATATTTCAATATTTTTCTGTTTATGACATCCATCTTCGTGTGAAAAAACCAATTTTTTTGAAAAAAAAAAGCTAAAAAATTATTTCAATTTATCAATATATATTTTTTAAGAAATATATCATATTTAATATACAAAAAGTAAAAACGCAGTTTGTAGTTCTTCAATTTTATATTCACGAAATAGTTTGAAATTGCGTTAATTTTCCTAAAGACATCAACTATTTTCTTCCTAAAAATTTTCATTTGTAAAAGAGTCGACATATAACCGGAATCCTTACATATTTAGGCTAAATAAGGCCAGTTAGGTTATGTGTTTTCAATATTTCCGAGTTGAATTTGGCGAAAAAAACCAGAAAACCATCATATGTGTAAGTTGTAATATTCTCCCGCTATACGGACTTCAAAAGATCTACAACTAAAAGAAAAATTGAGAAAACTGTCTGTATACCAAAAAAAAAACACAATTTGGAAACCCCCTAATGTTGAGAAGTTAACGGAATCTCAAAATGAACTTTCATTCGTTTCAATCCATATGGCCAATTTTGTTCGATATGGCATCATTCTATGTGACCATTATCTATATATTAATAGGCTAACATTTTTTCCATACAATCAATTGCCAAAGTGTATCTCATAAAACAATGCATAGCTCCAATTATTATATATTTTGATATGTTTTCATGGGCCAGGAGCTTTGCATAGGCATATTATATTTAACAACAAATGCTTCATTAATTTGTAATAATTCATCATTCGGCTATGACGCGTGCGTTCGTAGGTTCAAGGACGTGTTCAGGGCAGGTTACGTTTTTTTTTTTTTACTAAATTGAATTTGCCTTAACAATACGAAAACTTTTTATTATATTTTTTTTTAAATTTATTATATTTGTAATCCAATATTTTTCTGTTTATTATGTTTATGACATCTATCTTGGAGTGAAAATCCCAAATTTTTAGAAAAAATATAAAAAATTATTACAATTTATCAATATTTATCAATTTATATTTTTTAAGGAATATATCA
This sequence comes from Sphenella marginata, assembly GCA_951509765.1. Lineage (NCBI taxonomy): Eukaryota > Metazoa > Arthropoda > Insecta > Diptera > Tephritidae > Sphenella > Sphenella marginata. The sequence continues at coordinate 75,745,441 of OX608080.1, read as the reverse complement.
TATTTAATATGGAAAAAGTAAAAACACAGTTTGTAGCTTCTTGAATTTTATATTTACGAAATAATTAGAAATCGCGTTAATTTTCCTAAAGACATCAACTTTTTTCTTCCTAAAAATTTTTATTTGTAAAAGAGTCGACATACATATAACCCAATATTTCAATATTTTTCTGTTTATGACATCCATCTTCGTGTGAAAAAACCAATTTTTTTGAAAAAAAAAAGCTAAAAAATTATTTCAATTTATCAATATATATTTTTTAAGAAATATATCATATTTAATATACAAAAAGTAAAAACGCAGTTTGTAGTTCTTCAATTTTATATTCACGAAATAGTTTGAAATTGCGTTATATTTCCTAAAGACATCAACTATTTTCTTCCTAAAAATTTTCATTTGTAAAAGAGTCGACATATAACCGGAATCCTTACATATTTAGGCTAAATAAGGCCAGTTAGGTTATGTATTTTCAATATCTCCGAGTTGAATTTGGCGAAAAAAACCAGAAAACCATCATATGTCTAAGTTGTAATATTCTCCGGCTATACGGACTTCAAAAAATCTACAACTAAAAGAAAAATTGAGAAAACTGTCTGTATACCAAAAAAAAAAAACACAATTTGGAAACCGGCTAATGTTAAGAAGTTAACGGAATCTCAAAATGAACTTTCATTCGTTTCAATCCATATGGCCAATTTTGTGATATACTAGTATATATTAATACCCTAACCCTGTTGTACTACTTTACTGCACCACCCTAATGTGTGAAAACTTTGAGTGCCATCACCACCTCGCGAAATTTCGCACTTTTTAAAAACTACGAAATCACACAAACCCCTCTGCTATCATACAAATACGAAAATTTGTCGCGAGTGGACGTGCTTTGTTTTCGCTCCGTGAATGTTTTGTTTTGTTTTTAAAACACAGTGACTCTTTTGCTAATCTCTTTAGTTAACTATTTATTTTGTGGTAAACCACCAAAGGATGCCTGTGAACTATTTATTTAGTGACATTTTTATTTAAAATTATCTACTAATAATAATTATACATATAATTTGGCTATTATGCCGTGTGTGTGTGCACAAAAAGTTGATCGCGCCAAACCGAAAGCTCAATGCAACAACTGCAAAGAGCTCTTTCACTAAAAATCAAATGGATGAAAAGTGTAGGCAACTGAGTGCCGAAATTTGCTCACAGAAATCTGCTGCTAGTGCGAAAGATGCCTACATAATCGAACTGACATCGGTAATTAAAACTCTACGTGATGCTGTTGTTGGCGCCTCAAGTAATCTGTCGCTTCCTACTGTTGCCGATAACAACAACACAATTTCTCTCACTGCAGTTGACCAAAGTACAGTGGGCAGTACTTATCTTTCGACATCGCAATTATATAGCACTATGTGCCGTCAAGTGCTACCGCTATTGCCCCAAGTAATTCGATACCTAATGCATCGTCTGATGTTCCTGCTGTAATAAAGGTTACAAGTAAGAAGCGTAATCAATGCGCGCCAACTTCTAAAAATTCTGCAGCTGACTCTGGTGCTGCTCATGGCGCAACTATGAAAACCGCTTTTAATAATACGACTACTTCTGATACTATTTCAATTCAGCATATTGGGTCACCTAGCTCTGGTAATTAGAGACCTGCAGCTATAAGTAATCGTCGCACTATGGGTAAGCCTCTCATTGTTGGTGCAAACGACAACAACGAATTATCCGTCTGCTCAAAATTAAAATGGTTGCATGTGGCCTCTTTCTCGCCCGAAGTATCCGCGGATGATGTCAAAAGCTATGTGTCTGAACATGCCGACATAGCGGTTAAGTTTATTAAGTGCTATCCATTGCTAAGACTTGATACCCAGCTGGACGCACTGAGCAAAGTGAGCTTTAAGTTGGGAATCCCAGATCGGTTTTACGATAAGCTGCTAGATGCGGAAATCTGGCCAAAAAATTTTAGGATTCGACCTTTCCGTTTTTTTCGGAAAATCGGAAAAGAAGGACCAAATCCATAGGTCATCCATTCGGTACAAAATCATCCCATCTTAATATATACTTTCACAATGTATCTGGCCTGTGTACTAAATCGAATTCTCTTTTTAACTTGAGTTCGCATTCTGAGTATGATGTATTCGTGCTTGTGGAGACCTGGCTCAACACTTCTTTTTATGATGGTGAATTTTTCGATTGTAACTTATTTAATGTCTACCGCAAAGATCGGGATTACCTGAAAACTGGCCTAACCAGAGGCGGAGGGGTCTTAATTGCTGTACGCCGACACTTACATTCAACGCTCGTGAATCTGTGTGATAACGATTCTTTATTGGACCAAATTTGTGTATCTATTGTTGGCAAGTCTAAGATCTTTATCTGTGCTTCGTACATACCTCCATCTAGTAGTGAGTCTCTTTACAAATCGCTTGTAGACAATGTTATTGATGTAGTACGCAATCAGGATGGTAATAACTTCTGCATCGTTGGCGACTTTAATTTACCTAATGTTGAATGGGCACATCTCGACGATAGTGCAACTCTTATTCCGAAAAATATTAACAGTACCGTTGAGTTGTACCTTATCGATAATTTCCTGAGTGTCAACCTTTCTCAGATCAATAGCTTCTCCAATCAGTTAGCCAGAACGCTTGATCTTGTATTTATTAATGATAACATTAATTGTACGGTTACCGAATGCCTTGAGCCGCTGTCTTGCTCTGGTATTCACCACATCCCGCTAAGTCTTGACATTGAATTTTATATTTTTGAAAGTCTCGGTAACGATAATGAAATCACAAGCTTTTCATTTAGACGTGGCAATTATGGTACTGTCCCACAAGAAGTTTCTTCGATTGATTGGGAGCACTTTTTCTGGGAATTGGACCTTCTAGTTGTTTTAATATATTTAAAAACTTAACGACTCAAATTTGTACAAGATGTATTCCGCAAAGAAAAAAGAATTGTTATAAAATTCCGTGGTATACAAAAGAGTTAAAGAAGTTAAAGAATCTGAGGAATAGATTTCACAAGAAATTCAAATCCACGAAGTCAGTTATTCATAAGGCTAAGTTCATTCGGTATGCTAAAAAATTCAAAATGCTAGGCTAGAGGCTACATAGTAAGTTCGTACGCAATTTTGAATGTGATATTAAGGAAAATCCAAAAGCATTTTGGAACTATGTTAAATCTAAAAAACAGTGCTCAAATATCCCCTCATCAGTGTTCTATAATTCGCGACATGCTCCGACATCTTCTGATGCGGCTAATCTATTCGCCGATTTTTTCTGCTCCAATTTCGTTACACACTCGGATACCCCTTTGGAGTTTTCTGCAGCGGGTAACTCGCAAATAAATTTTGGTGCCCTAACTTTATCACTCGTTGATATAGTTGATGGAATCCAGAACATAAAAGCATCTACACAGACTGATATTGACGGTTTATCGTCTTATCTTTTTAAAAACTGTTTGGAATTGGCACTTCCACTCCTTTTAATTTTTAACAAATCTCTCGAGACCGGGGTTTTCATTGATGCATGGAAGGTAACCTTTATTACCCCTACTTTCAAGAGTGGCAACAAAAATAACGTTGCGAACTATAGGCCCATTTCTAAATTGTCAAGTACTTCTAAACTGTTTGAGTATATTGTGAAACAGGAAATGTATTTAGCTGTTCAGCGTCTAATCTCTGACAATCAGCATGGCTTTATGTACAGCAGATCCCCTGTGTCAAACTTATTGATTTTTTCCGAGTTTTGCATTTCAGCCTTCAGCAACCACCTCCAAGTTGATGCTGTTTACACTGATTTCTCGAAAGCGTTTGACAAGGTGAGTCACACGATCCTGATTTCTAAATTAGCAAGTATAGGCTTTCACTCAGTATTTTTATCCTGGGTAAAGTCCTACCTAGCGCAGCGAAATTGCGTAGTCGTGATAGACAATACTCATTCTAATTCATTTGTGGCCACCTCCGGGGTACCACAAGGTAGCATTCGTGGGCCGTTGCTATTTGTTATTTTTATAAATGACATCTCGGCTTGTTTCCAATACTCCAACTTTCTGCTGTATGCTGATGATTTAAAGATTTTCTCAACGATCTCAAATCCCTCAGACTCAGGCAAAATTCAGTCTGATCTAAATAACCTCTCTAACTGGTGTAATTCTAATAACCTGCCGCTGAATATAAGCAAATGTTTTCACATTACTTTCTCAAAGAGGCGTTCTTCTATTCCCACATCTTATTTAATTGATAGCTCCCGCCTCCCAAGTCTCAATGAAATTAAAGACTTAGGAGTAGTTTTCGACTCGAAATTTACGTTTACTACTCATTTAAACTCTACAATTGCTAAATCCTGCTCAGTTCTGGCCTTCATACGCCGTTTTTTCTCAGACTTCACTGATCCATATACCCTTAAGTTACTGTTTACTTCGCTCGTTCGTTCAAAACTAGAGTACGCCTGCCTTATTTGGAGACCGTATCATGAGTGCCATATTAGGAGGCTCGAACGAGTGCAAAAAATCTTTGTTCGCTTCGCGCTGCGTTCTTTTAACTTTACGGATCCAATGCCTTCCTATGCATCCAGGTGTGCTCTTATTAGTCTCCAAACACTTCAGTGCAGAAGGTCCATACTTTCAATGACTTTTGTTTTTGATCTTATCAATGGTTCTATAGATGCCCCATGCCTCCTCGAGAGAATTGGTTTTCATGTCACAAATAGGTCTCTCCGTAATACTGATTTATTTTATTTGAATTGTGCCCGAACCGTGTATGCCTCTAACGCTCCCATATTTAGAGCGTTGTCGGAATTCTATTTCCTTTCAAATTCTTTAGCTATTGATTTTTCTTTATCTAAACATGCGTTTAAATCTGTTATTGCTAATCTATTTTTACAATAAATTCTGCTTTTTAATAATTCTGTACATATATATTCCACATAGTCTGTACATATATATTCCACGTAGTCTGTAAGTATTTATTACGTAGACTACCTTTGTAATTGATTAATTAATTAATTACTGAATAAATAAATAAATAAAATATGCAGTAATCCAGGAGCTGCCACTTGCTTTTATTTTTGTGCCAAAAAAATTGTGCTAAATCCTGTACAACATCATTTGAAGCCTAAGAAATCCATCTTAACTACTCATGGCTTTAGCTTACACGCTCACGCATATGGGCAATCCTATAAGCTCAAAGATTTTAAAACTCATTCATTTTACATACATATACTTATGAGAGGAAGCCATGCGATTATAAACGTTACCGAAAAATTGAGAAATCGTCATTCTCTCTGCCGAAAATTTCTGCGCATTTGGTTTCTTCTACTCGGTGCGTGAAACACTTGCTCAAATTTTTTGCCCTCATTCCTTTTACTAACACGCTCACGCATATGGACAATCCTGTAAGCTCAAAGATTTTAAAACTCATTCATTTTACATACATACATACATATACATACTTATGAGGAGAAGCCATGCGATTATAAACGTTACCGAAAAATTGAGAAATCGTCATTTCCTCTGCCCAAAATAGGCCCGTCCACAATGAACACGACGGCGGCGAACGACAACGACGAAAAACTGAAGCTTGACGATATTTGCCGTCAAGCATTGGCGACATGATTATAATGAGAGTTGAAAAGTAGCAAACAATGTTGTAAAAAGTGTGAAAGAGACATATTCTGTAATAATTGGAACTTATTTTACAAGCTATTTTACTCTTCCTTTCGTTTTTATTGTCAAAAAAACCAAACGCCACCATCTGCCGCTTGTCAAAATAGAATTAGATCTAATCTGGCGACAGCGGCATCTGTGATTGATTGCCGCTTTGTCGCGTCGTGTTCAAAAAATTCCTCCCCATACGAACACGTGTAAAAATAATTTGACAGATGCCGCTTGTCGTTTGCCGTTTTCATTCTGGTTACCACTAATTTCTGCGCATTTGGTTTCTTTACTCGGTGCGTGAAACATATACATATGTATATGTAGTTATGTATAGAAATGTGAGAGGAAGTCACAATAGTATAACCGCTTTTTTCGAAAATTCGACAAATATTCAATCTCTCTGCCAAAAATTCTGCTCATTTTGTTTGATAACGGTTAAAGTCTCCTTCATATATATGTACATATATGTATGTTTCACGCACTCTATTTGGTATATACATACATATGTACATATAAGGAGATTTTAACCGTTATCTTCGAACAACTAAAAAATAGTCAATCTCAAGAACAAATTATTTTTATTTCATACAATATTTTTAATAATCCAAATCACTACTACTATCTTCTGCATCAGATAATTTATAAGAATCAGTGTGTATTGCGCTAGTAAATATATTATTCTTATACCAGTCCGAATCTGTTTTTTCCATTATTGCCTTAAATCTTTTAGATTATTAATTTTTTCCTGAAGAGGTATAATTGAGAATTCAATACGTTCTTAATTTAATTATTCGTTTTGTTGTTAAGCTCTTGGTCCCAACTTTTGATATATACTGCTGCATTTTATCCGATACAAAGTCATATACTTCAAATAATTAAAATTTTGATGAAAATTCAACCAATTTTTTCGAATATAAAAAATTAGGTGAAAAAGTTTTGCTGAAGCAGAAATTGGTGAAAAATGCAATAAAATGCATGCATTTATAGCTATTTCGGGTAGTGTATAAGAAAAACACTATTCGAGCGTACAGCCTCTAACGTTAGAGAAATACTGTAGATTAGAATTCTAATGTAGTTCTCTAATGTATCTCTAATCGAAAATCACGGTAGAGAGCTAGTAAGGCTAGAGGACGATTAGAGAACGATTAGAGAAACACTCGAATAGCGAAGATGCGTGTATTGTCAAGTATTGTATTTATAAACTAAGGTATAAAAACTTTGAATTTTATTCCCATTAGATATTTAAGCTTAAAACATGTCAAACATATTTAAAGCAATAAATTAATCGAAATAGAATTAAACAAGAACAATTGGATTTCATTTCATTTCAGTTAGAAATTTATAATTAATAGGTTTTTCAAATTCAATTTTTACTTTTACTAAAAATATTTATAGTTAGCCTTCATAATGACCAACTTCTCGAATGAGAAGTCAGTCATGGAATGTCTTCTGGGGCTGCTGATAATACCCGCAAAAGAAAACAGCCTCTCAACAGGCGCGGATGAGGGCAAAGGGGTATTAAATTTTATATACGCCTCCCTCAGATAGCAATATTTGTTCTTCGGCGGTGGAATCATCGTTCAGATAGCTGTAATATTGGTTCGATATTGCAACTGCCACATCTGCTGTTGACTCTAACCGAGCTGACGGAGTAACGTTATCTTCATCTGTAAAGGAATGTACAAACAAATTACAATTGCAATTTTTGGAATCTTCATACCGCCGGAGTCGTAGTCAAATAACGCATCATATTCGTTTCGTTTTAATTTATTTTCAAAATTAAACGAAAGATTATCCTTACTAAGAGACTCAGTAATGCTCTGAATGACGATCCGGTTCACTCGCTCGACTGTCATGGCCGGATTTGTGCGTTGTAATACTTTGATCCACTTATTTTTAATACCTGGAGTCAAAACCGCTGCAGCTACTGCAATATTCGCTTCTGGTGCTAGAATAAAATATGGCTCAAACCTTTCTCTCAATTTTTTTTCCAAATTTATGACGAGCGAGCGGAATATCACGAATTCCTTATTTTCGCTAAATTTAATTAGCTTATTGCTCAGCGTCATGGGAGTCGGTATAAGGAAGCCATATTTAACTTCTTTGTGCCCCTGCATAAATTCAAGCGCTGCAGCTACCGGCTCCATTAACGCAACGTATGACTCCAGGTACCTCAAGTCCCCTGAGTGGATTTGCGGCACATTTACTTCACAGCACAGGTGTCCCAGTTCTTCCTTATGCTGCAATAACCTTTTAACCGCATCGTATAATGAGTTCCACCGGGTTACTACGGGGACAACAAGTGAACAGCCTAAAACGCGAACTACCACTTCTGAGGACTTTGGATAGGAATACTTCTTACACAAAGCGTTACACTTTTGAAAAACCTGAATGATTTAAAAAACCATGAACCAAAAAAAAATCAACCAATGAATAGAAATTTACCATATTGTTCTGGCTGTACTTAGCTGATGAGATATCAGCTCGTATTTTTTCCAACATATTATTATATTGGCCCTCCAAAGAGTTATATTACGGTAGATGGCGCTATATAATAGTAGATTTATTGCCATTTATTTGCGATTCTAACAGCTGGCGGTGTTATGTAGGGTTCAAGCTGCATTTATAAAAGCGCATTAGGCATTTCGACAATATGTAAAGTTCATTTAGGCTGTCATAAAAAAAGCTACCACTTGGTAAAAAATAAAATAAGCGGTTCATTATTCCGATTTATTTATATAAAATGAAATCAAATAAATAAAAATACAATAATTTTTGGAAATACATAAAAATGGTATCAAGTACTTGAAAGTAATTGAAAATAATTGAAAGTAATTGGCAACTACTTTCAACTCCTTTCAATTAATTTTGGTAATTGATGGTAATTCCAATTACTATTCAATTACAAGTAGTTGTACTCGAGTACTAATTGATAAAATGTAAATGTACTTGAAAAGAATTGATTACTTTAAACTAAAACCAAAGTATTTAAATTACTACTCATTACGATTAGTAATCATTACTTAACAGGTCTGTTATTTTTATACGTATGTATACTAAATCAATGGTCGGCGAAAATCCTCAGACTGAACCCTCCAAGAGGGTGCCGGCTGGTAATGGATACCACAGTTGTTCCGGACAGGGTGGTACTCAGTATTCTCCTGTAAGGAAGGTATCCAGCTAAGGTCAGCAATTACAGCCTTACGTCTTAGCTCCTTCTATAGTTCTGGCGCATTGATGTGATTCCTGACCATGGTCGCGAGGTAAGGGGGCTGGATCAAGGTGTTATGCGTCACCGTGCCGAGGATCAGCCTGGCTGGGGGCCCTTTTTAAATAGCCCAGTCTCTAACGGAGCCCTCTGGGATCATGGCCAGTCCCAGTTGTAATCTTTGGCCTTACCCCGAGTATCGCGGATCTCTGCTCGGGGTGGACGACCCTTTTCTCCGCTACTCGTGGGATTTTAACATGGACAAGCAACTAACAAAAACAAACAAAAAACAGAAGGAGGCCGACACTCCAACAAGGTCGGAGGGGAAAGCCCCTATAGGTAATGGTGCTCGTGCGATGCAGGGCGCCTCGACCAGTCGCGCTGCGGCTGTTAGGGAGCAAGCACGCAGCCTCCAGGCGATGCCGGAGTCTGCGTTAAAGGTAGCAGCTGCGGGTGAGGGTGGGGTCACTAAGGGAGTTGAGGCTGCCGGCGGAGGCGTAACCAGTAAGCGGATCGATACTGGGGTTAACGTCGAGGCCGGCGTGCTCGCCCCGAGGAGTCGCTTTCCCACACCCACGGCGTTTAGTAAGGCCAGCGATAGGCCGAAGGTAGGTAGTGTGCGGTCTAGGCATAGGCGCACTGCTATCAGGATACTGAGGAGACTCTGGCACACGCCAGATTTACTCACCAGGGCGCTGCCTGGGGATGTGGCAGAGCTGAGGGCCGAGCTAGAGTGGGCCAGAGTAGTTGAGCCGGACTTCGACGGTAGTTGTCCGGCAGTGGAAAAAGGGACCGAGAAACGCAACAGGTCCATGGAGGCTGTGTCGAGCGCCTCTAATCCTAAAAGGGCTAGAGTCCTAGGGGGGGTCTTTGACTCGAACCCCGAGGGGGAGAGGCGCTTCCGGTCTAACTGGGACTGGGTGCGGGCAGAGATGGCTACCCACTCGGTCAGCGTCTTGGCCGAATTTCCTGGGCCCATCCCCTCCTGGAAAGAAGTGGGGTGGTTTCAGGGTTCGGTGAAGGTGGTGGCCTGTGGGGATTCGAGGTCGGCTGCCATGTACAAAAGGGCAGTGGGTATGATGGAGGCGGTCTACCCTGGTGCGATCATCAGGGCGGTGGATCTGAGTGAGATCCCATGCAGACCTAGGGCAAGGGTATGGATACCGGCTAAACCGGTGGAGCCAGAGAAGGTCCTTGAAGTTTTCAGGGCCTTCAATCCGGATCTTCCAACTGCTAATTGGAGGATTCTCAAGTTAGAGACGAGCTCTAAGGCCACGCGTCAGGTGATACTGATGCTGAACAAAGAAACTATCCCTCTCCTGGATAGGACGGATAGTATGGTGAACTTTGGCTTCGTGCAGGCCAAGGTTAAGGTCTATTCTAACGACCTTAGGTCAACGCAGGACCTGGAGGAGGAGCTAGAGAGGGACGGTAGTGAGGGGGTGGATGGGGATGTCGAACCCAGCCGGGCCGATCCGATGGACGGTACGGAACGGGATGACGCCGTGTCGACCCTCTCACTGGGCTCTTCTCTGAGCTTCGGGAGGTTGTGCGAGATGCACTCGGGTGAGGAGCCGATGTCGGATGAGGACATTGGTAATGTCACGGTGGTGGAGAGAGGCAGCAACCCTGATGGTGCGGGTGCTGCAGATTAACCTCCACCACAGTAAAGCAGCGGCGGCTGCGTTGCTGCTTCTTCTGGCAACGAAGGAGGCAGCGGAGATAGCCCTCATCCAGGAGCCTTGGGTGGTTGGGCAGAATATATGCGGGCTGAAGGCAGCAGGTTTTACACTGGTAAGTGGGGCTACTGATGGGAAACCTAGGGCATGTATCCTAATAAAATCTAATATACATGCTTTATTTCTTCCCCAATTTAGTGACGAGGAGCGTGATATTGAAGGACTGATAACACATTCCAAAATTAAGTGGGCACTAAACTCGTTTTCCAAGTTTAAGTCGCCAGGCCCAGATGGGATCTTCCCCGCCATGCTCCAAATGGCCGGAAAGAGAACCATAGAATGGCTTAGTGTAATATTCGAAAGTTGCATAAGACTGAGGCACGTGCCGGAAGTATGGAGAACTGCCCGTGTGGTGTTCATACCGAAGGCAGGCAAGAGCAGTCACATGTACACTGGAGACTACAGGCCGATTAGTCTGACGTCATTTTTACTAAAAACCCTCGAGAGGTTAATAGACACTCACATTAAATTAAATGTGAAGGAGGATTTAATTTCCAATACACAACACGCATACACCAAGGGCAGGTCTGTGGACACAGCTCTGCATAGGGTCGTTATGCACATAGAGAAAGCCCTAGAACATGGGGAATTTGCAATAGGTGTCTTCCTAGACATAGCAGGAGCATTCAACAATCTTTCAAAGCGAGCCATAATGGACGGACTACGACACATTGAGGTGGATCCCGCCTTGGAAAATTGGATCGGCTGCATGCTGGGGTGCAGGAAGATCACTTCCAGTTGGGGCGGTTACGAAACCACAAAAGTAGTACATAGAGGCACCCCGCAGGGTGGAGTACTATCGCCGCTGCTGTGGAACCTGGCCCTTAAAAAACTGCTCAAGCAGTTCGAAGGGGGGCCAGTAAAACTGACAGCATATGCAGATGACGTCTCAGTCATAATAAGCGGGAAATGTCTATCGACGCTCAGCTCGCTGATGAGCCAGGCGCTTAGGGTCATCCATGACTGGGCCTGCGAGGTTGGGCTGAGCACAAATGCTGATAAGACAGACCTAATACTATTTACCAGAAAATACAAAGTACCAAGTTGGGTAAAGCCAAAACTAGGAGATGTGGTATTAGAACCGAAGGTTAGTACCAAATATTTAGGTATTATTCTGGATAGCAAGTTGAGTTGGAAACTCAATGTACAAGAACGGTCGAAAAAGGCCTCAGCAGCTCTATATATCTGTAAGAGGATGCTGGGCTGCACTTGGGGTCTTTCGCCTGCCTTGTCTTATTGGGTTTTCAATGCGATTGTTAGACCAATTTTATTCCATGGGGTCCTGGTTTGGTGGACCGCCTTAACGAAGAAAACGTATATGAAGTCAATAGAGAGAGTGTATAGAACATCTATGATAAGCATAACGGGTGCGCTTAAAACCACACCTACAGCAGCGTTACACGCCATTTTGCACCTACCGCCCGCAAACATAACGGCAAAGAACATAGCGTTAACAACTGCAAACAGGCTATATGCCACGGGGCAGTTTGAGTGCAGATCATTTGGCCATAGTAGTATAGCGTCTTCCTTGACAAGACATGTAGACTACACGGTCCCTTGCCTGCGCTTCGAAGAGGTTCTGGAAGCCACTATTGAGGCGGAGGGCTGGAGGAGAGGTGCAGAAATGACGGAAAACACGGTACACATATATACAGATGGTTCCAAAATGACGGAAGGAGTAGGAGCCGCAGTGTACTGTAATGACTTGGGGATCACTAAATCATTGAAATTGCCAGATCATTGCAGTATATTCCAGGCGGAAGTCATAGCCATTAAAGTGGGAGCAGAAATAGCTGTAGAAAGTCTAGCGCTCGGAGAGCGGGTGAACTTTTACGTCGACAGTCAGGCGGCTATCAAGGCCATAATTTCAAATAGTAGCACTTCTTTGAGCGTACTAGAATGCAAAAGAAGTCTTGAAAAACTTAGTATAGAACATAGAGTACATATCTTTTGGACCCCAGGCCACAAAGGTATAGAGGGAAACGAGAAAGCTGATGAGCTAGCAAAGAGTGGAGTGGCACTAGATGCGAGCAACAGTATTAACGTACCCATCCCGCTAAGGGAATTAAAGCGTAGGTGCGATTTACACATGGTTAAACAAGCAGATAAGGCATGGAAAGAAGTGCAAGGCTGTAAAATCGCCAAAATCCTGTGTAAATCGTACGACATGAAACTTACAAAAACAATTGTATCCCTCAAAAGGGAAGACTGTAGACTGCTAATTGGTATCCTTACAGGGCACTGCCTTCTGGCAGGCCATGCCCACAAGTTCGGTCTTGTTTCCGACAGCATGTGTAGGAAATGCAAAGCGGAGACGGAGACTGTGGAGCATGTCATGTGCACATGCCCCGCTCTATCCAGACTGCGGCTTCAAACATTTGGTAAGGGACAATTGCCCAACCTAGCTTCGCTGACAGAAATAGGCCCAAGTAGGCTTCTGGTTTTTGCGAAGAAAACATTACTGTTTTGTAAAATAGACACTGAAGTGTCAACTGTATAACAAGAGGTCGTCAAAGTTTTTCTGGTAACACTACGGACGCTATGCGTCTATGTGAGGCCACTGCGTTGGCCTGCCAGCACAACCTAACCTAACCTAGTGACGAGGATACGACATCCATACAAATAGAGGTCAATGGTATGGTCTGTACATTGACCTCGATGTACATGGCACATGATAGACCAGCGCCTACGCAGGCGGTGCGTATGGTCCTGGAGAAGGCTAAGGGGCACATCATCGTTGGAGGCGATGCCAACGCTCACAACCCAGCGTGGGGTAGCTCTGACGTAAACGAGAGGGGTGAGTTACTCTTTGATTTTATTTTACAACAGGATATCTGTATATGTAATAGGGGTCAGGAGCCCACGTTTATTACTAAAAATAGAAGGGAGGTGCTGGACGTTACGCTCTGCTCGAGAAGCGCGGAAGGCATGGTCGGAAAATGGATGGTTTACGATGAGCACTCCTTCTCCGACCATCGCTATATTCGCTTTGATGTGGAAGGCGTACCGTCCACCTCCTCCCCATATAGAAATCTTAAGAACGCCAACTGGCTAACGTACAGAGGGGAACTGGATAAGTTCCTTTCCGACCATCATCCCGATGAACCCAGGGATACTAAAGAATTAGATGACATGGTGGACAAGTTCACTAAGGCTTGTCAAGGGGCTTTAGATAAAGCTTGTCCCATTATAAAGGCTAGGGGTAAGCAAAAACCACCCTGGTGGAACCCAGAGCTAGATAGATATAGGAAGCTATGCAGACAGGCTTTTAATAGTGCTAAAGCCTCGGAGGAAGCCTCAAAATGGGAGGCGTATAAGGTGCACCTGAGGAAATACAAAGGGGAACTCAGGAAAGCTAAAAGAACCTCCTGGAGGGACTTTTGTAGTGGGATAGAATCTGCATCAGAGGGCGCTAGATTACGGAAGATCCTATCTAAATCACCTCGTAGCGAACCGGGGTGTTTGAAAAGGCCGGATGGGTCATGGACTTACACGGGGGAGGAAACATTGCAACTCCTCCTTGGTACCCATTTTCCAGATGCGGAAAACGAGTATAGGTACCTCATAGATGCGGGTCAGGGAGCACTTGACCCAGGGCAGTACCTCACTAGGGAACGAATTGTATGGGCCATCGGTTCATTTAAGCCGTTCAAAGCACCGGGGCTAGACGGAATAGCACCCATACAGCTTCAGCAATCCACGGATCAGGTTATTCCGTGGCTACAGGCCATATATAGGGGTGTGTTCACCTTTTGTTATATTCCCAACTCTTGGAAAAGCTCTAGGGTAATCTTTATACCTAAGGCAGGTAAAATATCTCACGTTGGCCCAAAAGATTTTAGACCGATTAGTCTGGCGTCCTTCCAACTTAAAGTTTTGGAGCGACTCATGGAACCGTACTTCAGGGAGAAACTAGATAGTAAAATCGTAGCATCGCAGCATGCATATATGAAAGGTAGATCCTCAGAAACAGCGTTACATGAAATTGTCACACACATAGAAAAATCCTTGGTAAACAAAGAATTTACATTAATAGCCTTCCTGGATATTGAGGGGGCGTTTAACAACGTCACGCCGGAGGCAATCACGGTAGCTCTGACGGTCTTGGGTATTGAACCTCGGCTGGTGTTTCTTGTGTACCAAATGCTGACTAGCAGGAGGGTGCAAGCGGAGCTAGCTGGGGTATCAGTAGACAAGGTCGTCAACAGAGGCACGCCGCAAGGTGGGATCCTCTCCCTCTTCTATGGGTTGCCACAGTCAACGGACTTCTGGAAGCCCTAGGGAGAGAGGGGGGGACCAAGGTCATAGCGTACGCGGACGACCTTGCGGTGGTGGTGAGTGGTAAATACCCACAAACGCTTTGTGACATTATGCAGAGAAACCTAAGGTTGGTGGAAAGGTGGGCTGGTGACAAAGGTCTAGGTGTAAACCCGGGCAAAACAGAGCTGGTCCTGTTCACTAGGAAATATAAAATTCCGACGCTGCAGTTACCTGTATTAGGTAATACTACCCTCAAACTTGGCGACTCCGCTAAGTACCTGGGTATTATAATTGATAAAAAACTCTCTTGGAAAGAAAACATCCAGGAGCGTGCTAGAAAGGCATTGGTGGCCTTATACTCCTGTAGGGGTGCCGTAGGGCAAAAGTGGGGACTGACCCCTAAAGTTACACTCTGGCTCTATACTACTGTGGTTAGACCGATTCTTTTGTATGGGGCACTAGTATGGTGGTTGGGGCTGGAGAAAAATTCTAATAATATCTTAATGCAGAGAGTGCAGAGAAGCGCACTCATATGTGTCAGTGGGGCGCTACGTACAACAGCAGCGGATGCGCTGAATGCAATCCTAAATATTTTACCGATTGATTTAAGTGGTAAACTAGCTGCGGCAAATTCCGCAATGCGACTTAGGAATTTACCTGGATGGGGCTCCCCTGGTATAGGTCACTCATCCATTCTTAACAATCTGCCCGTGTACAGCTCTGACTACTGAACACCGAAGTACTGTTTTGGGAATAAATTCTCCATCACGATTCCGGAGAGGGAATACTGGAACATCGGACCGTCCCTGGATGACGGCTCCATCCACATTTACACAGATGGTTCAAAACTTGATGACAAAGTGGGAGGAGGGGTGTACGCTCCTCAGTTGGACCTTAGTCTTAGTTTTAGACTGCCTGATTACTGTAGTGTTTTTCAGGCGGAAGTGGCCGCGATACAGGAAGCTGTAGAGCATCTGAAGAAAGTGGACATCAGCGATAGTCAAGCAGCTCTCAAGGCGCTGGGGGCAAGTACATACAATTCCAAGACTGTGGAGGGCTGCCGCAAATCTCTCAACGAGATGGCTGAGCAACTCTCGATTCACCTGGTATGGGTGCCGGGACACAGGGACATACCGGGAAATGAGATGGCAGATGAGCTGGCTAGAGGGGGCACAACCGCTCCACTTTCACAGTTCTGGAAGGGTTTAGGTATGCCGCTCGCTACTAGTAAGCTCTTAACGAGGCACAAATTCCTCCAAGATGCAAGTGACAGGTGGGAAAAGTTAGGTACCTGCGGTCATGCCAAGTTGATATGGCCGGAGATCAGTGCGAGCAGGTCGGTAGATCTGCTAAAACTGAGAAGAGAAGAGCTCTCTCTACTTATGGGACTCCTAACGGGACATATAGGTCTAGGCCGTCATGCAGAAAGACTGGGCATCCCCTTTAATGACTTCTGCAGAAGCTGCAGAGATGAGGAGGAGCCTGAAACGGTGAGGCATCTTCTATGTGAATGCCCTGCGCTGTGGGGGAGTAGGTTGAAATATCTGGGGTCGGGATTTCTCCAGCATCTCGGAGAATTAACCACAATAAAGTCTAGGGACATTCTGCGCTTCGCAAAATCCACAAAATGGTTCGAGTAGGGGGTCTTTCTTTCTAAGATCTACATATGTGGTATCACAACGGGACCTCCGGGGCCTATGTGCGCTAGCTCCCTTACTAGCAGCCACTGCAACCTACCTACCATACTAAATCAATAAAGGGAAAAAAAGAAAATTTAAAGTTGTTACATATTTTTACAAATTTCGTGAGCTTAAGGCCAGTTGATAATAATTAAATCGCTGATTTCAAAAAAACCATAAGTCCCAAAATTAGAATTACAGGAGGGCATAAAAACTGTTTCGCAAATAACAGGTATTTTTATAACTTTATTCAACCTTATATATGGTTGAAGTGACTAAATACTGAAATGTGAAAACAAGTACAGTTTACTATTCTGAGTTATGCGAAATAGCGGAAAACCTGTGATGGACGTATGGGGTTCTCGCAAGCATTAGGATTGAAGGTCACTCAATTGGAGAAAAGAAATCATGCTAAGCATATGTTAAATGATATTAGTATTAAACAATATTTATTAACATTTCATATGGAAAAATTAATATCTACATATGTATAAGTTAAGGACCGAAGGTCCTGGTACACTAAGAAAATTAAAGGGCCAACTTGCCCTGGAAATAAAACACAAGAGATTGGAGTTTTACAACTTTAATAGAATAATAGTTTCACAAAGACTTAAAGAACGATTACTAATTAGGTTAGTAGTCCACACGCAACTGCCCCTAAATTCTGCGCTGATACCTTTTATAACGTTTCGCTGTCGCCCTGTCTTCATGCGCAGATGGAATCCCGCTTCCCACGGTTAGCATGCACCATGTGCAGGTATTTCAAAATCGTGTGAATCATATTTTGCTGACGCTATGTCTGGCTAGGTTCCTATTGCATGAGCCCACAGGTAAATACGGTAGGAAGCGACTGGCCTTGAGTTAGGGTGTTAGGTTGTAGCTAACTGCAATTATGCTGACATGGCGGCACGTGTATTGGCATAGTGTAGGAATTCAACATGTTGGGTGCCGCAGTGTGTTAACTCCCCCTTTAAATATCTGCGTCCCGCAGGTTAGATGGCAAGGAACGGTTCCTGGACCTTTGACTGAGCCGATTCGCAATGTTTGTTTCAGATAAGTGAATCTTTCCTGTGATCTTCTTCCAAATACACCAAATGAGTAGCAAAAGTAAAACTAATCCTGATCCTTCTGATAGCGCGAACCAATTTGTCTTATCCTTGAGGTATTTCAATATTTTCAAATTGTCTATCGTCATTGCATGTACCAAATCCAAATTTAGTGCAACCGTGCGGTTCTTGACATTGGCCACAATAGGTGGGAGTACCTGTACTCCTGACGCGGTGATGCCGGAGTATGTTTTGTTGTTGATTATAATCGTCTCGTTGTCCATCTGGAGAATATAAGAGCCGTTAAGATTACCAGTGGTCTTACCAGATCCTATGGTACCAACGAAGTTGTCAAGAAAAATAGCATCCTCTTTGATTACTTCAACGGTAGATTCGTTGCTTTTCACGTAGGCACAACTTGTTTTTCCGCCCTTTAGGAGACGTGCCAAACAACCGGTCTCCGGCAGCAATTCAAAGGATTTCTTCTCGCATACCATTGCCGAGGATAGGTGTAAGCAATTTCCTTTTATGCCATATGTCTCTTGTCTGTTTACTAGGACGGTTTTGTAAGCCAAATCTATTCGTTGACCCGCTTCCACGTTAGCACTTGTAATTAGATGACTAAATCTCTCTTCTGTAACCTTGGGCAGGGATAGCACATATAGCAATAGCGTGTTGTTAGTGTAGATCGAAGGGTTGCTGTATTCGATTGCTTCAATGACGTGGCTGTATGGTAGGATGTCGATTTGGCTAACAAGTTGGTTGACTTCTTCCTTGCTCAAGAGATTGCTGTTTACAATGCCAGACTTAGCCAGGATGGTGATTCTATTTTGAAAGTCCCGCTCAAGTCTTTCGATCTTTCTTCGACCAACAACGTCGTTCGTAACCGTCACAATGGTATTCTGCAATATTTCATTAGTTTTCTCGAAAATTGCATTATTTACGTTATATTGTTGTTGGTTGTTTTCATTGAGGGAGTTTTCGTTGTTAAGGACCTTATGCCCATCCGTGGCATCAGGCGAGCCAGCTATCCACTTCCAGGCGGACCCTATCCAATCAATGGATCGCTTTGACCTTTCAGGTTGATGCCCTCTTAGCTCCTTTAAGTGTGTGCGAACTTTGTTTAATTGGAACAATAGGACTTCCGTTGTTGATGTTGTTTTGTTGAGAATTGTTAATGTACTTTCTAGTTGATTTGTTGCCATGTCATAACGCTCCAGGTCTATAACGTGAATTAGTTTAAAGTGTCCATCGATGATCCACCCGTACCCATCTCGTATGGTGGCTATTGGTGAGTCTATTTTAAATATGGCGTAGGGGATGCGCGGTTGCGCAGAGGCAGATGCTATGAATTATAGTTAGTTTTTGTAAATTGTGTGCTTATCCAAATTTTTCATTTCATTATTACTATCTATTCTTATGGTGCTAGTCAATTTAAAATTAACTTCTTAGATAGCGCATCCTTAAAAATTACTCTTTATGTCCTGTAAATAAGATAAGATGATATCCAGCGGGTGAGACTGGGTTGATAGCCGAATAGGACAACTTTTGAATAAGTAGTGAGCGACTCACTTTGTCGAACGCTTTACTGAAATCTGTATATATAACACCTGTGTGCATGATAGTATAAAACATTTTTAGGAGAAATTACTGGACTATTAATAGAGTTGTTTGTTTCCAAAGGTATGGATATTCGATTAATTGAGAAAATGTTGTAGTAGAATAATTAGATTTAAAAAGCTGAGCAAAATAATTTGCAATATCTTGATTATCGCTGGATATACAAGTTAAGGACTGCAAGTCCTGGTACACAAAAAAATTAAAGGGCCGATTGCCCTGGAAACAAAACCCAAAAGATTCGAGTTTCACAACTTTAATACGTTAAGCGATTCACAAAGACTTAAAGAAAATAACTAATTAGGTTAGTAGTCCACACGCAACTGCCCCCAAATTCTGCGCTGCTTCCTTTTATAAAGTGTCGCGCTGCTGTCTTCACGCGCAGAGTTTTGGTGCGCCGGCCTAGGGTGTAGCAGATGGGTGTAAGCCGAAGATGGGTGTAAGCAATTTCCTCTCATGCCATATGTCTCTTGTTTGTTTACTAGGACGGTTTTGTAATCCAAATCTATTCGGTGACCGTCTTCCACGTTAGCTCGTGTAATAAGATGATTAAATCTCTCTTCTGTAACCTTGGGCAAGACCTTGTAACTTTAGACATATAGCAGTAGCGTGTTGTTAGTGTAGATCGAAGGGTTGCTGTATTCGATTGCTTCAATGACGTTGCTGTATGGTAGGATGTCGATTTCGTTAACAAGTTGGTTGACTTCTTCCTTGCTCAAGAGATTGCTGTTTACAATGGCAGCCTTAGCCATTTCGCAGGCGCGTACCAATTCATTTACGTCCTCCCCCAGGATGGTGATGCTATTTTGAAAATCCCGCTCAAGTCTTTCGATGTTTCGAATTCGACCAACAACGTCATTCGTAACCGCCACAATGGTATTTAGCTTCTGCAATAGTTCATTAGTTTTCTCGAAAATTGCATTATTTACCTTATATTGTTGCTGGTTGTTTTCATTGAGGGAGTTTTCGCT